>JAQQSK010014860.1:0-10981 GCA_028658325.1 Potorous gilbertii | reverse complement strand
GAGAATAAGGGAAAGTTAGCATGGGCTAGCAATATTTCCTACCTAATTTTAACCGTTGTGAAGCAATTGACATGATTAGAAGCCCAAATGAGCCTAGAAAGGAAGAAGAAATGAATGAGTATTTATTAAGCACCTACTATATGCTAGGCATTGTGCCTATATACTTTACAAATATTATCTGATTTGATCTTTAAAATTAGCAAACACAAATCTTCTTAATGCTACAGCCAAGGGTAACACTAGTGTATTATTGTTAACAGTAGTGATAACTTGCATTTATTTAATGCTTTAAGGTTTGTAAAGTGCTTTAGAGTTGTTATCTCATACCAATTTTCTGGGAAATAGGTGTTACTATCACACTCATTTTGCTATTGAGGAAACTGAGGCAGAGAGGGTTAGGTGTCTTGGCCAAATTGTCACATAGTTAGTAAGTAAGTGTCTTTGGCCAGATTTGAATTCAAGTTTCCTATCTCCAGATCCAGCACGCTATTGACTGTGCCATCTAGCTACTTTTATAATTTAGACTGTGAACTCAATAGCTTAACCTTTTGGAGGGTAGTAAATGCTTCTGAATAAAATGACTTCATCTAGAAGCAATGGACAGATAAAATAAGCTTGCAGGCTCAGTTAGGTCAGATTATCCCCCCAAGTATTTAAAGATGGAATTAGAAATGGGACCAAAAAAAATCAGACAACAAATAGAATAGAGCAGTGTTTATTGACCTATTTGCTTACTTTCTATTCTCTATAAATTCTTTATGAGAATGATTTAAATATATATCCACTGCACACTTGATGAAGATGTGAGAAGGGAACCAGCAGGCCAAATTCTGCAGGAGAAGCGCATCTCATCACCACATCATTGACCAAATAATTCGGAAAGTTAAAGATCCCACTGTGCTCATGGTTTGTTGAAACTGACTTTGTAGAACAAAATATAGCCTTAAAAGACTTCTCCAACAAGATGTGTCCATGTTAAGATCATACAACGTTCCTTGATGGAAGCAAGAATAGAGATACTGTTGACAATTTTCTGATGATCCAAATCAATCAAGGTATAAAATGCGAAGATGAATTCTCCTAAGGTCTTTAACATTGTCATGGAAAATATTCAGTGGAGAACCAAAATGGAAAAGAGATTTCCTATGAATGACAAAGACCATCAGATGCTATTGTTTTGGGGTGATGGGGTGCTAAATATGTCAAGCCTTGGAATACTACAAAGTCTTTTGAGTAAGCCAATAATCATCAGAAGAAAAACTAGGGAAATAAAGAATACCAGCTCTTTAGATGATGAACCAAATGAACTAGTTCATGAGGATGGACAGACACTGAAGATGGATATTGAGCTGGGCTCAGAATTCAGTGGAAGCAAGGCAGCAGCTTTTGGATATCCTTTTGAATATTAGGAAGGGTCTTCAATGATTCCAAATTGTTCTCAGACACAAAAATTCATCTTTTTAACATCTGCATTTTTCCAGTGATTTTATATGGCTAAGAATCATGAATACCATCATATCAGAAAGATAGAAATCATGATTGACTCAAGGAATGAATGGAATATATAAGGACAATAAGCAAATGGAAGCATACTTACAATGATGCGTTGCCCACAAGCAGTATTATAAAGAATATATTTAAGAGTTTAGATAATCAGAAAAGGAGAAGAGACTGGCATGTAGCAAATATAATGGATGATAAATGGTCAACCTAATTGCCTTACTACCAATGTAATATCAGACCGACAGGAAGACCCAATATACTGGGAGGTGGGCTGAGGAGGATTTACAAAAAGACACGGACTCCTGTGCTACATGTTGGGGAGATCCTAAGATAATGTAGACATGGTTCTTGCCTTGGTGCAACTTATACTCTACTACCAGGAATAAGAAATGAAAGTAATATAAATTACAATCTGATAAATACATAAAGATAAAATAAAGTACAATGAATTTGAGGAGGGGAGAGATTGTGGAAAACTAAGCTCAAAAGAAGTATTTCATTTTCAATACTAAATATCTTCATTTTTATTCATAAATGGTTAATTTGCATTATCAACTCACATTTCTGTAGAAAAGAAAGAACAATTAAGAGTGGGGAATCTTGCTTTAAGCAGTTAGAGCAATATAAGTGGCCCCAGAGTCAGACTGGCTTTTGAAGGAATTGTGCTGATGACCATAGGTAAGAAGGAGGACGGAAGGCTGGAAGTAACCAATCAATGGCTCAACAAGAATTGTTAAAGTTATATGTTCCAGGCACTGTTCCAGGGGCTGGGAATTGAAAAGGCAGGGGTAGAGTGGGGGTGCAGTGGGGAAAGGACTGGTCTCTGCCCTCACAGAGCCTATTTGTAGAAAATATTTGGTTATCCATGGAAAACACATGATTAAGTTACATCTTATGTGTACTGAGAGTAGGCATTCAGAGTTCAGAGAACACAAACAAGTTTTACCTTTCCCTTCCTGCCATTAATTCAATCTTGGTTGATGTTTCTGGTAGTTACAATGTTTCAAATAAAGTGCTGTGTTACAATTCATTGTTTCATAGTTCTGTCTGGAGAGTTCTCAAAGACTAATACTCTTTCTCCTGTGGCTAATGTCTGGTCCTTCTTTCTTGGGAAACTTCTGAATTCAGTTCACTTCTAGAATCATCTGAGTTAGCTCATCTAACAACTACGGCAGATAAAGCAAAAATGGAACCCAGACGTGGGTCCAGAAGCAAAAAAACCCCCAATAATCTGTTTACAGTTGTTAAACTCAAAACATTAATAATAGAGGCCTTCCAAAATGGGCAGAGTTGGAGCTTCATCAGTGGCTCTAGATTGTCTGCTTCCAGATTCCTTTTGGTGCAGTGCCCTGCTCATTCCATTTTCACGATCCAATCCTGCATCTATTGAATTCATTTATGGGCAACAACCAGCCAGATCACTGCCCCTCCTGCCGCTCTGGCCTTTAGCTTAGAAAGCCTCAGTCACTGGCATGATAGACAATGGCATGCTTTTACTGTACTCAACTGTCACTTATTCTTCTGATACTTACTTCCCTTTCATCCCTACATACGGATTGTCTTCCTTCTCCGAGTCCTTGCTCTCTTCTCGTAAATGACAGCCTTCCGGGTACGCAGCCTCATGGGAAGTAGAGTCCTTGCTATGGATATGTCTGTTACAATCTAAAACTTAATTCATCTTTAAAAAGTTCAAATATCGTATAAGCACATAAATTAAACTTTTCTTAAATCAAAATTATGTTTTCACTATCTACCTCCTCTTTTAGTTCCTAGTTGTGAGACCCTGGTCCAAAGATCCTAAACTTCTCTGAACCTCAGTTTCCTCCCCTGTAAAATTGAGATAAATATTCTGGCACTTCCATCTCACAGTCATGTTGTAAGGCAATTATTTTGCCCATTGACTTCCCTCATTGTCATCATAATCATCACTGTCAGCATCTTACAAATGTCCTTTAGAGCTCCAGCTCGTTGGAAATATGAAAACCAGCTTTCTTGAAAGCTTAAGCTATGATCTTTCCTGCTTATCAGTATTATTCAAGCCTTTCTGAAATAAAGTCAAGAAGCAAGCAAAATGTTCTGTGCCTGATGTAAAAGTAGCTTTTTTTTCTCCTTCACAAAGATAGAATTAGGTTATAATCTATACCACTACAAAGAAGTGCTCTGTGTAACAAAACTATTTCCATGTTCTGGATGATGGCCGTCAGTAACAATGCTCTGAAGGTCTGGAGACAATGAATTTTCTGCGAAGGATCAGGGAGGATCAATATTCAATCTAGTTTCTGTTTTCATGCCTTAATTTTGTAATAACAAAACCTGACAGTTTGCAGAGCACTTCTTAGTCATTAATTCAATTTGAGAACTAGGAAGCAGCAATTACCTTCCTTTATTTTTCTCATATAGAGAATCCCAGTCGTTCTCCTGCACTCACAAACCACTTAAACCCTAAAGGTCTTGCTAAAACACACAAACACACATGTATGCATGCACGTACACATGAACTCATACACACATATGCATACGCATCACCCTATCCACTACCCTTTAATGACGGATTCAGTTCTGGAAAAAGGGTCCTGAGTGAAGATGGGTGCATGACATCACACTCGTTATCATGTGTATAAACTAAGTTTAGAGAAAAAGAGAGGCTTATTTTCATCTTCCTTTGGTCTCTGTTTTTGCAAATTAAGAATGTGATTTCTCATGACCAAAAGAAAAAATGGTGCTGGAATTTTATAAAATTAGATGTCATTTGTAGGTTGTCATAGAATTTGATGTATTTAGCGTTTACAGAGTTGAAGGGTAATTTTCTTGTAGGCAGTTCGGCATTTGGTGAAAGAAACGATTGCTTTTAAAATATGTTTTTAGAGGTCATTCATACATTCAGTAAGCATAAAATACTTTCAAAGCACAGTTATAACCACTGAAGACAAAGACAAAAACTAGACTGTGCCTGCCTTCCAGGAGCTTACTTACATTCTACTAGGGAATACGGAGCTTCTTTATTCAGTAGTGATTTTTGGTTGCAATCCATAGTGAAGTGGTAAAACACTAAGCTTAGAAAAGTAGACATTTTTCACTAAGTAGTGAATTTCTGTTCATTTCTTTTCTTTACTTGGCACTAAATCTTACTTGATTCTCAAATGGATCCGTGAGCTCATCACCATGAGTGGTCCTGCCAAAGAGGCACCGGGCAAACTATTCACACCTGTCAATCTTTTGTGACCCTTTGGCTGTGTTTTCCCATAGGTTCATCATAAAAAGTGCATCCAATATGCTAGGAGCCCTTCTCATTTTCTTTTGATATCTCAAGAATATCAATGGAGTGTCACACTGGTTAGTAAATCTTGACCTTTCTATGTGTGACTAGGTCATCTTTTTTCTTCATACATTTATTTTATGACACTCTTTACTCCATTATCTTGCACAACTCCCCATTTTAAATGTGTTGCACCCTGCTTATACCTACCATGTGTCTTTCTGTTTCTCTCTGGGTAATACTAGTCTTTAGTTCTTCACAGGCTAAAATGTTCCATGTTTTGTAGCTATGCAGTAACGTTAGAAAAATATTGGTTTTTAAAAACTTTGACCTTTTTTTAGGGGAAAATTTGGGATGATTAAAAGAACTTTGTAATTTTCCAAAGACAAACCAGCCTGCTCTTCTCTTTTTAAATTTTATGCCTTCTCATTGTCTGCTTGCAAAAACTGTCAAAGAAATATACACTGAAGAACACATTCAATAGGAGGGTCATCCATCTGTATACAGTAGTCTGAAGAGTAGGCATTTTTTCATCCATGTAGTTGTTTTCCTGAGTGAATATTTAGGCCCAATTTTTAGTGTGGTTTTAGGAGCTACTACATTATGGGGCCTCTACAGTGTTGATTTAATGCTTGATGAAACCAACACAGTCATTTGAAAATAGCAGCTTTTAGAGGGAATCAGGGAAGGAAACAGCAGCATTTTCCAGCGAATCCTTTGTTGACTTGAATGTTATGTCAGATTTCTTCCATGTCAGTGGCAAATGCTTTTGATGAACATGTCTCCCTGTTTTATGTCTTGCCTGAAACTAATGATGAGAGGGTCATTGAATAAGAGTATCGCATGTCATTTTTTGTTGTTGTTTGTGTTGTATCTTTCAAGAAAGATAACTTTGATACATTCATGGGAGCCACTTTTATTATGTTTTGCTCTACCCAATTAAATGCTTTGTTATAGTCAAGAAATAATAAATGTAATGAAATCTCATATTCGTTACATCTCTTAGTCAAATTGCTGATGCAAAGATGAGGAATACCATGTAATATTGCTCATGAAAGTCTACTTATTCTCTTCTAATACCCTCATTAAAAATACCCTTAATGCATGTGCACATTATTCTCATTAAAATATATATGGATGAGATATTAGGCATATGGGTTAGTTATTGATCCTTTGAAATGTTTTTTTGGTAGTAATTAGATCCAAAGTTGTTGCCACACTTTGGGTATCTTCTCCTTCAGATACTGTGAATGCCCTTATAATTGTCTTTGCTTTCAGTACAGCTTCCCCTGTACACTTGATATGGTCCAGCTGTTTCCCATCTTTATTCCTTTCAGTCCTATGTCAAATTCATCGATGAGCACATCTGGGACTTTGATGTTGGAGTCCAACTGTGGGATGACTCCATTCTCCTCGATAGTAAAGGAAATGTGTTTAAAAATATTTGAAGATCATTTTCATCTTTTGCCAGTTTAGCTTCTTTCTAGTTTCATTCTTAAATACTCTTGTGATGACTTTGCCTTGTTGGGTCAATCCAAAAAGCTTTCTTTAAATTGGTTTTCTCTTCCATTACTTCCCTCTCTTTTTTGTGGCAATATTGCTTGTAATCTACTTCACCATGTAATCTTATGAATGAGTTTATATTCTAAACAGGCATGGCCCTTGGCTGCCATGTATTTCTTTTTGGCAATGAAGTTAAGTGTTTGCTGACCAGGACACTTTTTAGCCCCTTTTATATCCTTTTTGTAGCAACTTATACAAACTTCTTATGAAAATAATGTAATTGGTATCAATGACATTCCATTTGTCCATCTCCTATTTTAGGCACTAACAACTTATTTAAATAGGTCAGTTTAGAACTATTTTAATTGCACACTACATCTTTTTCTCATTTTTAGTCTTCTAGCTTTGCAATAATTTTGACCTTTGCTCTAATCATTGATAGTCTGATTGTACACAGAGAGCTGATTCAGGAATGACTCCTACATTACTAATAAGTTGTTTCCTGTCTGTTAAAATATAATCAATTTCATTTTTGGAATGCTATTTAGTACTCATGTTCCACCCCTTCCAAATCTCTTTTAGATCTTTTTAAATCTCTTCTTTTCCAAGATCACTAGGTATTTGCGGCTGTTTAACGAAATACAATGGGTCATTAACATAAATTATGTAAATTCATCTATTTGGGATGTATGTTTAAATGGTCCCTTGCCACTTTGACAGTCTCATTCTCCTGGTCTTTGGAGCTACATCAAAATGAATAATTAGTCTGAATATGAAATAAAAACAAAGCAAGTTAATTTGCTTTTGTTTCTCACCCTAGAGACAAGAGGGAAAACAAACAAACCCAAAGAGCAAAGATGCTACATAGGAAGAGATTTTCAAATCAATTTGAATGAGCTTTTTGCCCAAGACAGGGGGAAGAGGGCCACTGGAAATTGACTGAGTCTAATGAGTGCTGTGCACACAGTGAAGGTCTAACAAATGTCGACTGGTAAGACTGACGCCTCCTCCTAATTACTGCTGGTTTTGCAACAATCCAGAGAAAATGACAGTGCAGCCCTAGCAGCTCTATTTGCTCTGGTGCCCTGTCATTCTCTGACTCATTTAAGATTTTTGTTTTCAAATGAGAAATGAGAAAGTAACGCAATGAAGTATGTGAGATGGTGACTTCCTATCTGAATTCAAAGAACTGATTGCATGTTGAATTCTGTAACCAAGTAATAATTGTATTTTTTTTACCTCTTTGACACCTAATTATGTACAACAAATTTCAGACAGGAAAAGTATGCTTTTCTAGCCAAGCTTTTTTTTTTTTTTTTTGACTAAAACAGGATTCAGAATGGAAGTTGAAAGCCCAATTGCTGTCATATCTCACCTCAAACTACTTCTTTTTATTCATACTTTTCTTATGTCCACATCAATTCTCCAAGAACTTCAGTGTCATTGGTGGGCATCCTCCTTCCTCTGACTGCTAAAAACAAATCCCATTACCTGTTGGGAAACCTCTGGCCAAGAAGTTTTGCTTAAGGAATGACATTTGGAGAGCAATTTCAATTTTAAGTCCAGTAAGTACTATGCAGAAGGAAATCTTTTGTAATCTCCTATCTTAGTCCTATTAGCTTGAGTCTGACTTACCCTCACTTGTTTCAAGAAACTATGTTTGAGATTTCACAGAGTAAACCTGGATTAATTGCTCTGGCTATCTTAGATAACTCATTTGTATGTCATTTAAATATTTAGTTTTTGTTAGCATTCTTATTTTTTATTTGTGCTTTTCTTTTCTTGGCTTTTTGTGCTTCTTTCTCAAATCTGCTGTTCATGCGGTCTACACAGCACCAACATCAAAAGAGTATGCTGGTTTACAAGGCTCTGTATTGTGCAAGTTAAGTAAGCCCTGTCCTCTTATACAGATGCTGTCCCCTGACCTCTTGGACCTTATAATTTACTGTATATAGTGAATGTAGGACATGTTTCCAAAGTTTAAACCTGAGTGGTCTCTCCTATAGCAGCAGAAGCAGCAACTTCCATCCCTACACATGCTAGTGGAGACTATGCTGAAAATCCTCATTATGAGGTAAAAGAGGCAAATACCCTCCCATTACCTTCTTTCCTGCCCCAGTTCCTCAGATTGAGTGATTTTTTTTTCACTTAGAGAAAGAAGCAATAAAGTGATCCTCAAAGGACTCAGAGACCCTGAGACATGGGTTTGGGGTGGGAAGAAAGAAGGATCCTACTCCTTTGAACCATTTGGGACCTTCTAATACAGTGTGATCCAGCAAGTACTCATAAAATGAGTAAAATACACAAGGCACTAGGGACACAGGGACAAAATTAAAAGCATGAACATCCAGGGGAATCAGAAAAGTTTAATGAAGGAAGCTGAGCCTTGAAAAAAGCTAGATTTTAGGAGGTAGAGGTAAGAAGGAAATATGTGCATCCCAGATATGGTAGATAGTTAATACAAAGGCATAGAAGCATAAGATGGAATACTGAATTTATGGAATGAGAAAGCTGCTCATTTGACTAGAATATAGAGGCCATCAAAAGGAGTAATATGAAATAAGCTTAGGAAGAGAGGCTGGAGCCAGAGTGTGAAGAACTTTTTATGCCAAGATGAAGAGTTTCCATCATCTCAGATGTTGTAAAACTGCTGGTTTCAGAGAAAATGACACTACAATCCTACCAGCTATTTGTGCTGGTGTCCTGTCATTGTCTGCATCATTTAGGATTTTTGAAGAGCCATTGTTCAACAGAGAATTGACGTGGTCAGCCTTGTAATTTGGAAGATCATTTGAGGAGCTGTGTGGCAGATGAATTGGAGAGAGGGAGACTTGGGAGTTGGGAGTTCAATAAAGAGGTTACTGCAGTAGGTCTAATGAGAAGTGATGAGGTCCTCAGTTAGGTTGGCAGACATGTTAGTGAAGAGAAGGGGCTAGTTACAAGAGATTTCATAAAGGTAAAGTGAATAAAACTTAGCACCTGCTAAATATTAGGGATCCAGGAGAGAGAGTAGTTGAGCATGGTTCTAAGGTTGTGAAACTAGGTGACCAGATAGAGGACCTAAACAGAAATAAAGCAGTTTGGAGAAGAGGTGAGGTTGGGAGATGGGGAACACTAAGGTTAAGAAATGAGTTCCATTTTGGACATGTTGACTTGGAGATTCTTTTGGTGCAGATGGAGATGTCCAACAGGTACTTGGTATGTGATTGGAGCTCAGGGAGAAATCAATATTGTATAGAGAGATCTGGGAATGATAAACAAAGAAATGATAACTGAACCTCATAGAGTTGATGAATTCATTAAGAGAGAGAGAGGGAGAAAGGAAGAGGTAGAAAGAGAGAGAGAGAGAGAGAGAGAGAGAGAGAGAAAGACATTTCCAGGTTAACCTTGAGGGATACCCAGGGATAGAAGGCACGATTTGGATTTAGCAGAGGAAACTAAGGAGAACCAGGAGACAGCAGCATGAATCTGAGAAGAGGAAGTGGAAGCTGGGAGACTAGACAATTTTTCTAAGATTTTTTGTGGAAGGAAGGGAGAGATAGAAGAAGATAGCTTTCTGTTTTAAGTTCTAGCTTACTAGTATTACTTAGATCCCATAAAGTCATTTTTGGATTGCTGTATGGGAGAGAGGCAGTATGACACCCCCATCCCCACTCGGCCACTTTTCACTCCACCACTGTCGTTCCTGTCCATATGTAGGTACAGTCCCAGACTCTCACCGTTTGTACTGATTTTGGGGTTAGGTTCAGCCCCAGGCAAGGAATGGCAAAGGCCTAAAGGTCATGTGAATGGGAGCTTATCTAATAACCCCAATCCAGGCACAGCAGATGCATGTCCAAATGGACTCACCTTTACTATTTTTCAGATAAGGTTGCAAAAGAGATCGCACTGGCATTGGTCATATGGGGTTGCTCTAATGTCATCTTACTCTTGAGAAGGCCTGGCAGCAGGTTTAGGACCTTAAAGAAGTGAGGGCCTTCAATGCTTATAGGATTCTTCTTCCTGACTCCAAGGCCTCCCAACTAAAGGAAGTGAAGAGGTCTCAACTAGTCAGAGATTAAATGGGCAGGCTGATGAACTGCCAAGGAACCCTATCTTGAACCCTAGGCTTTGGAGATGAGCAACACTGCTCTTCCCTTCCTCCCTCTCTCTCTTCTCCCCAGATATTAAACTCATCTTCAACTGGGGAGGTCTCCTGCCATCCTAGGTCTGTTTGTCTTGAATGATGGTTGGAGGCACTGGGAGTTCTAGAGATATTTAGCTTGACTCTGATAAAGAGGTAGAACCTGGAACATTGGTGGCCCCGCTCCTTTCTCCTTCTGTTTTCATGACACCAATTTTTGTGCTCTATATTTGGCCATCCCTAGGGAAATGCCCCATTTGTGCTAACTTAGATTAATTTATGCTAGGTTATTGTGAGGATCAGAAGGATTAATGCTCCTAAGCTATTTTGCAAATGTTAAGCACTGGTTATTATTCTAACTTTCACACTTCTCTGGCTTTTTTTTTTAAACTTACTTTGATGCCATACAGTGTGTGTGTGTGTGTGTGTGTGTGTGTGTGTGTGTGTGTGTGTGTATGTGTATAGCTCATTCATTTACTAAAAGCAACATTTCTTCCAAATAGATTAGTTTATTTTATATGCTAACTTTTATGTAAATATCTGTCAGTATCATTTACCAAGTGCCAACTCCCCAGACTTTATATGGACCATGATCC
>JAQQSK010014859.1:0-10981 GCA_028658325.1 Potorous gilbertii | reverse complement strand
AAAAAAAAACATTCTGACTCCTAGTTACTTAGGAGCTTTCAAGCACACTTTCTATCGATTGTTTGACTTTAGTAACTGCCTCCAAACATGAGAAGTGATTCTCTCACACCAACCAGTTAGTGATCGAAACGTGTTTTGATCTCCAGGCTCTCCTACTGGGGACCCTGATTATGTCAAATCTGAACTCAGTGAAGCTAGTCTATCATCCCCAGTCATCCTGATGAATATCTGGTCACTGGATCCAGATGGCTCAGGAGGAGAAGTGAGGCTGGTGACCTGCACAGCCCTCCCTCACTCAAAACAAAGTCAAGTGCAAGCCATGTCATTATTTCTCTGATGGCACGGTCTTCTTCGTAAATGAAGGGCGAACACAAAAGCATTGTGCTCATCCAAGCTCTCTCCTCCTGTGACACAAACAGCATCTCACCTTAGGGTCACACCTCCATCATTTGCTGATTGAATTCTCTCTGGTTGAGCACCTTAATAAACTTGGTTTGCTTCTTTTATTGTTTCCATTCTTTCCACACTAGATAGCAATATAGTAAGTAATCAGCAAGTCCTGAATCCTACCTTAGACACTTAGTCATTTGACCCTTATCCTGGGTCTCATATCTGTACAATAGAGGTGATAATGACACCTTTTTCCGGTAGGCACAGATGAAATAGCATATATAAAGTGTGTCACCAAACTTAAAATGCTTATGTAATTAGTAGCTATAATTATTATTTAGAACTACTTTGTGCAAAGTCTTAAATCCTCTGGTCAGAGTGTACTTCCTCCTTTTCATGTCTTCTCTCTCCATTTATACACATCATGGTATAATTTGCATAATTATATAATTATAATCAAATTGTATAATTTGATAATTGCATAGATATTTATGTGTAAAAATACATTTATATTAACATGAATACATGTGTTTAAGTAAATCTACATATACTTAAATACCCAGTTATATATATCTACATATAGAATGTCCACTTGTAATATAAATATGTATTGGATATTATATATTTTCTTTAAATATTATCTTTTATTTTTTCACACAAAATTCATGAAACAAACAGGGAGCTGGATGGAGCAGTAGAATTCGAGTCAAGAATTCTTGAGTTAAATTCAGATTCAGACACTTACTATCTGTGAGACCCTGGGCAAGTCACTAAACCTCTGTCTCAGTTGGGTATAACAAAAGTACTTATATCCCAGATTTGTTGTAAAGATCAAAAGAAATAATGGTTAAGTGCTTTGTAAACCTTAAAGATCTATATCAATGCTAGCTATTCTAAGCTATTCATTAGTGTTATTATTTTTTGGATAACTTCTTCATATACAATACTTTGCTATGCATGAAGTAAGGATACAAAAACCGTCATTAACACCTATCCCTGAAGATTGTACAGCCTGACACGAGAAATCAAACAGTTGTACTTCACACAACAAATATTACAAAGGGACATGTAAGGGGACATCAAAATCAATAATAAATAAGAAAGAAAGGATGATGACAAGGAAACATTCTTATACAAAGGTTCTTCATCTCTAATCTATTTTCTCTTAAATGAATAATTTGGCATTATAGATATGGGTCTGTGGTAGAGATGAGACAGAGAAAAACCAACTTAAATACCTATAACTCTACTCCCTTCTTCTCCTTCTCCCCCAGTCCATGCCTAACACTCTCTCTTCACATTTTGAGAGATCTGGGATCTAAAATTGGTCCATAGACAGCTCCAGCTTACTGATCCTACATGACTTAGTAGTACAGGACCCAGAGCCTGCAACCTCTGTAGTCATTTACACAAGGTATTGCTTCCCTTTTCCTAGTCCTAGAACCTACACTCTCATCCCCCAATACAGAATCAGCATTGAGTCCATACCCAGATGCCTTTTCCTCAATACATTTCATGAACACCTCAAGGCAACATTTCCCACCACCACAACTTATGACCTAGGAATGTAGTTAAGGATAATGCTAATTAAGTTGCTCCCTCATATCAGTTTTCCAACATAATGCAAAGAGAATTACTATTCTTTAGTAATCTTTTGTCTCTAATCTTATTTTGGCCATTTTGATACTTCAGCATTCATAAATTTCAATCCTTTTTTTCTATAGAAGTTTCCAAGATGGTAACTGGTAATAGCCAAGTAGAAATTTTTCATCATTTGGCATAAAATAATAAAAATTGGTCTGAGTCTCAATTATTAGCATATGTTGATCAAATTCCCCCAAAAGTTACCATGTAGAATGCAGGAGGGAAGATCAGGACAAAATCTGTTGAAAAAATTCGTAATGGACTACTAAAAATTTCAGAGGAAAAAATAACTTAAGGTCATTAATTGGTAGTGTTTAGTCAGTAAGGGTGTATCTAAATAACATCAACATAATCTGTTAAATATAAATTTTTGTTGTTTACATAGGCAAGAATAACTTTTTTTTTACTTTCTGCACAACAATAAAATTCCAATATAGATTGTTAGAAAAAAATTATTCTTCACTGCCACTTTGTAACAAACCAAGATTAAGCTTTTTTGCTTTGTTTTGGTTCAGCACATATCAGTTTATTTAGTGCTTTATAATGGCAGTCAGTTAAAGAAATATGTCAAAGTCTCATTTTTACATGATATGTTGGATCTCTTCTCTCTGTGATCCTTAAAGGTGAAAGTGACAGTATAATGAGAACCTTCTAAAACTATATTGCCTTGGTTGTTGTCCAAAATGGCTCAGCTTATAACAAATCTTACTTTTTAAAACCTCACTCCTTTCACTAGTTTAAAAAAGTACATAAGATTATTCATGTATTTTTCTAATACTTGGGTCAGGACCTCAGTGGAGATAATCGATTTTATATTATGACCCCACTGAATTAATATCACATTGTGCTTGAAATTTATGAATCACCACTGTGTAGCAAATGAAATATCAATAAAAAAGGCTGGGTGGAAAGTGGAATTTTCTATCATAAGCTATAATAGATAGCCTGGCTCACAATCTAATAAATAGATAGAACAAGGATGTGCTTGGTTAGTCTTGAAGAAAAAAACCGAGATATTGAAGAATATGGTCATCATGACATCCAACCTTGTGAAATATTTCTTGTCAAATGCTGCCTGAGTCTCTGCTGGGTCAGAGAACAAACCATGTTATTGTTCCCTAGTTTCAGTCCATAAATATATATTTGGTTAGGTGGAAGGTCATTTTAGATTGGCATCTTTGTATGCCAATTCCTCCTGGATTTCAACAAAAGACTTTTTTCCTCTGCTTCTTTCTTGAACAATTAGAGATTTTTTGACTGTTTTTCAAGGATGCCATAATTAGTTGAAAAATGAAAAAAGTCACTCAGCAGCTGGTTGTTTTCTGACCCACTCTCTATCTCACTCCCACCCACTTCCTAGCCCCATCCCATCATCTGGTGAGTGGTTGTGGTATTTGTTTTATTTTAGAAACAACTAACAGTCAAGAGGAGAATGGAGGCAAATCTCTTGAATTAATGAAATGTAGTTTTACTTCACCAGACATAAAGGCAGGGAATACATTATGACTTTGATTGTCAAATTATTTTGGGTAAAGTTGTTCCCTGACTGGTATAGTCCAAATTATTTTCTCAATTTTAATCCGTATTTACTGTAAGAATGAAATTTATAACCATTTAATATTTCACTAAGTTCTTATTCATGCAATTTTACTATGTATTTCATCTTGTTCAAGTAAAATTATTGCTAGAAATCAACGTTCTCTATATATTCCCTTTTAATACATAATTTATAAATTAAACTATATTATTTAATGATTAATATTTCTGGTAACTTACATAAACATATGAATGCATATAATTATACTTCCTGAAGGATTGTTCAACTACACATAGATATGTAAATGATCATTTGATTTCACTTCAGTTTACTAATTCAATGAATATTTATAATTTGATTCATTTCAATAAGCATTTATTAAGGGCCAACTATTTACTAAGCTCTGTGCTAAGTTGGCATTGGGGTTATAAGATAATATTAGATATTCCTTGCCATGGAGGAATTTAAATGCTTACATATGCAAAATAATTCTGGAAGCAGAGCTAGCATTAATCACTGAGGGGATTAGGAAAATTCTCATGTAGGAGATAGCATTTGAACTGAAGGGAATTTAGGATTCTAAAAGGTGAAGGGGAGAATAAAGAATATTCCAGGAGAGGAAGAGATAACCTGTACAAAGGCATGGAAGAAGTAATTCTATGTACAGATGATTACAATTAGACCAGTGTGTCTGGGATATATAGTATATGAGGAGGAGTAATGAGAAGCTGTTTTTGAAATTGGATTGAAACTAGATTGTTCAAGTTTTAAAATGCCACAAAAGTTTGCATTTTATCCTAGAATCAATAGCAATTCATTGAAATTTATTAAATTGGGGAATGATAATAACCACACTTGAACTTTAGGAATATTAATATGGTTGCTGTGTGGAGTACAGCTGAAGCGACAGACGAGATGCGGGATAATGGATATAGAGACTATTAGTATAGTCCAGACAAAGTCATCAGAGGCGCAACTCTGGAAAGTGCCCATGGGAGTGAAAAGAAGGGCTTAGGAAAAGGTTACTCAGGAAAGATGCTGTGAAGGGAAAATCAAAAAGAACTAGCAGCGGATTGGATATTGAAGAAAGGAGTAAACGAGAGGGTAAACAAACTAAGATGACTCCAATGCCAGGGATCTGAGTTTCTAGAAGCATGATGGTGCCCTTACAGAAATATGGAAATTAAGAAGAGGGTCTGGTTTTGATTAGGATGGGGTGGTGGTGGAGGGAAAATGAGTTTTGGTTTAGGAACATTGAGTTTGAGATACCCATGGGACAGAGATATTCAGTCAGCAGTTAGTGAGACTGCAGTTCAGGAAAAGAGTGAGTGCTGGAAATATGTATTTGGGAATCATGTGCAAAGAGATAGCAATTGAACTCATGGAAGTTAATGAGAATACAAAAGGAAAACATAGAGGAAAAAAGAGCCCCAGTATATACCCAAATAAACAGGTGGGACATAGATTATGTTCTAGTAAAAGGGGGCTAAGAAAGTCCACGTAGGAGAAGAAAAAGGAGAGAAGAAGGTCAGGAAAATCCAGATGAAAAAGGGTATTTTGGAGAAGGGGTTGTCAAAATTATTAAATACTGCAAAAAGGTCAAAAAGGATAAGATCTGAGAGAAAGCCATTAGATTTAGCAATACAAGATCATTAATAATCTTAAAGAGCACTATTTCACTCAAGTGTTATGTCACAAGTCAGATTATGTGTTAATCTGGTGAGAAGTTAATGAAAGATGAGGAAATGGAGGCAGTTATAACTATTTTTTTAAAATGAAGTTCATTGCGAAAGTAAGGAAAGGTAGGATGAAATGTGGAGATATAACAGGGTTAAGTGAAAGTCTGTCTGTCTATCTATCTATCTAGATGGGTGAGAAATAGGCATGTATGTTAAATGCAGGGAAGGTGCCAGAGGACAAAGAGAGACTTAAGTTTAGAAAGGCAGAAGGAAACATCTGAGGTACAAACTCCTGGAGCTGGCAGGAAATGGGATCAAGTAGGTTTTGTTTTAGTGAGAGACTTCTTTTATATATATATTTTTTGGCCAGAGATTGGTCAAAGTGTTGGAGGAGAGAATGAAAGATAACGCTGGAGGAACTTAAAGTTTAAAGTTAGGAAGAAAGGAGGTTCCAAATGAATGACCTCAATTTTCTTGGTCCGCTGATGAGAGAGAGAGGGGGGTGGAGATGGCATAGGTTACTTTAAGGAACAAAAATAAAAAGTAGAACAAATATGGTGGGGAATAGAAACCCAGTCATGGAAGAGTAAAAGGTTGTCAATAACAAATGTATCTACTGTATCCAAGGTGCTACAAAGACCACGTGAATATTTCAGTTTATCATATATTAATGTTTGCTTCATTGTAGGTAACCATTTCAGTTACACAGGCTACATGTCTTAATGATATTTGTGAATTGTAAACAGAAAAAAGAATAGTAATACATTGGTGACCAGTGTTCCATTACTGATTCTATCTGAATTTGGCCAGGCTGGTCCTTGGGCAACAGACATACAGGCCATTATCTGCTGTAAGAGACATTACTTTATTGCCAAAGTCTTTAAGACTATCAAGCTACATCTATACATGATGACAAGGCATGGCGCATGAATATAAAACTTCCATTTAAAGATGGTTCCCAGATTGTCCATCTCTTCATTTCACATCCAGCTGCGTTTCTGTGGAATGGACTCTATCATGCCCCCATCTCAGTTACGTCGCTCCACACCCCATTTATCTCCTACTTTCCTTTTCAGTTTGCTCTTATGTTTTGTCTTTTCTCATTAGATTGTAAGATTTTATGGACACAAATTCTCTTTCATATTTGTATCCCTATCACTTATATCACTTATGAAATGCCTTCATATAGTAACCATTTGAATGTTTTTTTGATTGACTGATTGAACACTGCAATCAAAACAAAGAGATTGGTCAAAAGAGTATTACCATAAAGAATGCACTAGTAATTAATTGCATGATGTTATTGATCGTTGGTGTTATTACCTCCCCATGTAACCCTCTGTTCAATAACTAAGATTAATCTCTGGTCAGGATAAGTAAGCAAAAAGAAACAACAGATTGAGTCAAATTTAAATAAAATCTCAAATGTCCTAGGATTATATTACTCTAGAAAAATAAACATCTTTTGTGTGGGAAAGAAAGAAGACACCCATAGTAGGATGAATAGTTTTTCCTCATTGATAGTTGCTAAATATATATTTAAATAGTTTTCTTATAAAGTTGAAACTTCTAAAATAAGGTATAATCAAATATATATTTCCACACTCTGTTATTCATCACCAACATAGATTCATATCGATTTCTTTCATCTGTGAATTCTGGAAATCACATGTCAATTTGTCTTCAGGGGGAGAAAAGGTATCACAGTCACAAATTATTTTCATACAGTGATGTCCTAAATTTCTATCTACCAGCATCTTAGAGTCTAACTTAGAGAGACTGCAAAGACAATTTATTCCTCCTTCAACTTGTTCAAAGTCAGTCAAGTGGTACATCGTAGAGCCCCAATTACTAATAATCCAGGTCTCCTACCTCCCAATCTTTTCTCTTTGCACTATAGCAAATAGCTTCTATGATAATTCTATTTCAAAATAAAGAGAAGTCTTAGGTGAGATTAAATAGGTGGTAAGACTACAAGGGACACAATATCCCCACACAATGATTAAAAAAAAACACTCAACAAAACAAACACAAACAATGAGAAACGGTATGAACATTTAAGTCATTAAACAAATAATGCTTTTTTGGGGAAAAAAAATCTAATTTTACATTTCAACAAAGATTAGAAAAGGGCATTTTATTTCTCATTCTCTATTTTAAGGCAGAATTCAGTTTAGAAATAAATTTCTTCTTTCAAAAGATTTCCCCTCTGCTTTTCAGAGTCTTCTTCAAAGTGTCCTGCAATCTAGTATTGACTTAAAAGGATCTCCATGCTTGCACTATTCAGTTAGAATGGAAGAGGGGGAAGCAGGAAAGATAAGTGGGGCAGGGCTAACATGATATGCTATGGTATTGGAATCTTGAATTTCCAACTCTCAGAAGGCAGAGTTGAAATGATTACTGTAATACGGAAAATGTTATGCGCAACTACAAAGTCTTATTTATTGGTTTAAAAAAAAGCTTTACGGAATCATCATTTTGCCTTTGGATCCAAGATAAGCCTTTTAAATCTAAAATTAAAATTAAAAACACTTAAAATATTATGTGTAGATTATAATTCTGAATTTCAATTTACCTTCTGCATCTGCTAATCCTACTCCTGGCTGCTTTGCCGTCTCTTGTCCATTCTGACCCATCTTTCCTCTGTTAAAATACATAGATATATCGTCAGCAAAAATCCTTACAAAGGAAGATGCTAAAGTACACAGACAATTATAATCACAGATAATTGCAATTACATGCTGTCTAAAAGATCCAAAGATAAGGAATATATATATTTAATTTCAATGATTTTTCATAGATAATTTCAATGAGCACACCCACTATTGTTGTTCTAAAACACAGGGTACTTCACAAACACCAATTTAAACTCCATGTTCTTAACAAAATACTGAAAAATCTCTTCACAGTTTCTGGGATCCAGATGTTCTAAGTTATGCTTTTTTGATGTTTCATGTTGAAATAGAACATGAAAAAATTACCGTTCATATGTTCCCTCCACCAAGAGTAGCAGTATAGAGGTGGGTGGAGAGAATGGAGGTGAGATGGATTCTAGGGTAGAAAGAAAAATTTATTTTCTTACTCCCTTCCCCTTTCTCCATCTCTGGCAATGATACTGTCTTTTAGAACTTAAAGGTAAGAGAGAGGTTGAAAAAATTTAAAGAAAAAGATGATAAAAAAAATTGAATTCACAAAGTAACAGTCTAGGTGCTTCTCTTCTGAATCTGAAATTTTCTTGGCAAAGATACTGGAGTGGTTTGCCATCTCTTTCTTCAACTCATTATACAGATGAGGAAACTGAGGCAAACAGGGTCAAATGACTTGTCCAGGAGCACTCAATCCAGTAAATGTCTGAGGTCGCATTGTATTTGGGTCTTCCTGACTCCAGGTCTGGTGCTTTCTTTATCCACTGTGTCACCTAGATAACTTTTATAATCAGAGTGAATTTTTGCATAGTCCCATGGACATCATAGCACAGGAAATGTATAGCTCTTATATGCTTTTAGAGCTGAAAGGACATTTAGTGCAATACTTTAATATTATAGATTAGTTAATTGAGATGAACGGAGAGGTGAAACAATTATCCAAAGTCACAAGGTAAAGATGATTTTCCTGAATTCTCATTTTTAAAGTCTTGTTTTTAAACTATCTTTCCTCGTCCTTTCATTTTGATTCATTGACACACATTTATTGAGTACATACTATATGTGTTCTAGGGGTTATGATGACATGTAGAATTCAAATCCCAACTCTACCTCTTCCTATATGTTTGACCTTGGATAAAACATTTCAGCCCTATGAGTCTCTGTTTCCTCATTTATAAAATAAGTGGATTGGGCTAGGTGCCTCCAAAAATCACTTTAAAGTTTACAATATATTTATAATCATTTACCTTGATATATCCTATAGTAATATGTAGATGGATGCTGAATGCAGGCTTTGAGTTGCCATGTGTTTTTAGGTATTGAAGATAAATAACACTGCTAAGTGTTGGACTCTTAAGAATTGCATATTCCCTCTTTATCTCACAGATATGGGCACCAAGGTAGATATTACATGATTTACATTGAATCAAAGCATGGGTCAAAGGTTACTGCTTTTAGGAAAATGATCAATATTCTATGGAGGCAGGAAGACTCAAAAAGACTCTGATTCCAAGGTCTTAGAAATTCAAATAATCCTCTATAGACATTAAAAACTCTTTCGGATGCCATAGACCCCTCTGGTAGTCTGAGGAAAGGCTGTGGATCCCAACTTAAAATAATAGCTTCAAATGTGTAAAATAAAATGCAGAGAATTATAAAGGAAACCATTTATATTGGTTATAAATACAGTAAAACAAAAGCAAGTTAATAGACTTCATTCAGAAACTGGTCAGGGTAGCCCCAAGAAATAATTTTTCCTGGATATACCACTAGGTCAAACTGAACTCTCTTAGTCAAAGAGCTAGTTTGATCAAGTTCTTCTTAGAAATAATTTCTAACAAAACCTATCCAGCTATAACAAAAGCGATAGAGAGAAGAAGTAATAATCAAAAAAGCTCAAGCTGAAAAAAGTGGAAAAAAAACCCAACATAAAGAAAAAGTAGATTTGTGATTGTTCATGATTTTTTAAAGTCTCAGATAGATGAAATTGTCCATAAGATTATGTAATTGTTTACATTGCTTTGCCCAGTGTGGCCACACACAACTATACACAACGACAAGACCACACAATCACAGGACTTTTAAAAGGAGCAAAGGACATGGGTTGGAAGTGTCTGGACTTCCAAGCCAGGAGAGCTAGGGGAGCTCTAGACCACAGCGTAGAATGATCCATTTACAGGACCAGGAGGAAGGCACTCTAGTGGATCCTGCTCCCTGACCTCCAGATTGTGCTCTTTGCTGTAATTTGCCTTTAATCTTCCTCAGTAAATTTACTTATGTTATACTGCAAGCTTTGGCATTTGGATAATGGTAGAGGTAGGGAAAGAAAAAGATTTGGGGCAAATTGTGCTTGGTCTGCAGCCCATAGTTATGTGCTTTTATGTTCATATCACCAATCTCCCTATTATGATGGTCTCCCATCAATTTTGTTGTCCAAATCTATTATCTAAATGTTTGTTCCTCTTCACAAAGACTTAGCGTTATTACTTATGTGTATGAAAAGTAACTTCATGGTATGAATTCTAATGAGGAGGAGTGCAAGTGGCCTAAAATAGCCTAGACGTTAGGAATAGACTGAAATTATTTATTTTTGTCTAGACCCTTGTGATGCCATCTGTGTAAGGAGCTCCTGAGGAGGAAACTTCCTTAATCAATGCAGAGATAATACTCTGTAATTTATAGTCTGAGAAAGTGGCCTGGAGGTACTGAAGAGTGAAGGTCACTGACTTTCCAAGGTCCCAAAGACAGAGTAGAGTACAGCTTGGGAGAGTGGGAAGTCAGTAATTGATAGACGTGGATTTAAATCTTACTTTTGACAGAACTTAAGTGATAATAAGACACGACACAACCTCCCTAGGCCTAAATTACTTATCTGTAAAATGAGGAAGTTGTAGTTGATATGGTCTATGTCCCTTCTAGATCTCAATCTATGAATCTAGATCATCTTGACATGGAGGATGGTTATCTATCTACTATGTTTTTGTATCTCAATTCTATTTTTATTTCATAGTAAGAGTTCCTAATTTGTAGTTGGGGAACTTGTTTAAAGTTTTTTTTTATAATAGTATTTATAAATTATATTACAT
>JAQQSK010014858.1:0-10981 GCA_028658325.1 Potorous gilbertii | reverse complement strand
TTTCATCTCTGAGGAAGAGAGTTTATATTTTGTAAATTTACCCTGGAAATATGCATGCACATGCACAATAACTGCTGTGGGTATGGTATTGACCTTACAATTACAAGCAGCCAGAAAAAAAATAAAAATATTGAAGAATCACAATCAAGACTGCATAAGATTTAGTAGCTACCATCCAAAGAAATGGAGAACATGGAATGAAATATTCTGAGGCAAAATGCAAAGATCTACAATGAGGAATATCCTAATGAGTAAAAATGAATATTATATCTATCAATCAAATGGACTTTGAATAAAATAGATTTTTATATATTCTTCAAAAAACAGAACTGTAAAGGAACTTTGAAATATAGGTAAAGAACTGTTTATATTCTAATGGAAATGGAAGAGAATATTTAAAGATTTCTCTTGATATCCTATTATCACAGGGGTCATAGAGGAAGTCAGCTAAGACAGAGAGTGATAAATGGTTTTGTTTTGAAGATCTAAGAGAAATGAGTTAGCTGGAGAATGTACATTGGGGAGATGGGAGAAATATTGTAGTTTTGTTAAGATGTGATCAGCTTCTAAAAGTAGACATATGTAAAAAAGTGGGTAAAGTGGAGAAAATGAAAGTCCCTTGAATAAGACTTTAATCTAAAGTGGTCAAAAGAGGGCATAACACACCCAGAATTTAGGGTGTGTTATATATATATATATATATTTTGAACTGAACAGGGATACAAAAAGGGAAAAAGGAGGAGGGAAAGGAGAAGTATAAGTGGAAAAGTATATTCAGGAGATTGTAAGGAAAAGGCTAAAAATGGGGAAAAGAGTAATAACTGTAAATAAACAGGAAGAAAATAGTATAGAAAATTTAAAGTATTAGAGAATGGAGGAGAGTCACAATTAATTATCATAGATCTAAGTGTATTGGGCATGATTTCGCCGGTAAAAAACATGAGCTTAAAAGAATTAGAGAGCAATTTAAAAAACTTTCTTTTCCAATAGATATATTTGAAAACAAAAGATTTATATTCAGTTGAAATAAAGGCTTACAAGCAAAATCTATTCTGTCTCAGATGAACATAGAAAAGCAGGGTTTTCAATTATAATGTCAGGAAATGCATCAGAAAAATAGACTTCATTAATAGAAATTAAGAAACCAATTGCATTTTATTGAAAGGCAAAATGAATTTACTTTAATATTCAGCACATATTCATCCAATGGCATATTTTCTTTATTCTTAAAGTAAAATCTAAATGCACCATACGGGAGAAAGTCAATGATAATAATGAAGGAATCTCGATTTATTCCTATCAAACTTAGATAAATCTTATCAGAAATAAATAAGGAGTTTGAAAAAGTTGGCACTGTTTACGAAAGAGAGTGAGAAAGAACAACCAGTGGAACAGACTCTGTATGTAACACTGGGAAGCAAATGTACCTCTTCATTGTTGGTCATTCACGCCTAACTTTTTATGACCCTGGGAATGATATTGTCCATGAGATTTTCTTTGCAGATATAATGGAATGGTTTGCCAGTTTCCTTCTCCAGTGAATTAAAGCAAACAGAAGTTATATAGATTTACCCAGGGTCATACACTTGCCCAGTAAGTATCTGAGGCTGGATTTGAACTCATAATCTTCCCAACTCCAGGTCAGTGCTCTGTCAACTGACCCACCTAGTCATATCCTATAATTCAATAAATACAAAGACCTTAGCTGCTGAGACAAGGACTCAGTATTTAGGAACAACAACACTGATGGGAAAATTGCACAGTGGTGCAAGGGCAAGCTAAATAGGATCTTTGGTTGTTTTCATTTCAGTACAAAATATTTCTGATTGAATAATGTGATTAAAGGACATCTTCCCTGCCCATGAACTGGTCTCACTTGGGGCTATTGAGAGACACTTGATTAGGGGAGGCTTGTTTCCTATGAAGGCCCATATTCTTCGCTGATTGTTAATGAAGCACTGGGTCAAAAGAGGTCATACCCTCTGACTTAAAAATCTAAGATGAGGTTTTGCTTTGGAGCTTAGTTTTGGAAAAGAGTTTCTGTGCTAGATAAGATGCTGAGAGCCCTAAGCAGCCCCCAGCTTTGAAAACCCAGATTTTGATTCCTCCCTCTCGGGTAACTCTGTATGTATGTAATGGTCAGACAGTTAGATCTATCTGTTGAACCATGATTTGTATATTCCTTACTGTTACACACTTTGGAAACACCATCTGTAGATCTAGATTTCTCTGTATTTTCTCTGAAATTCAAGGTGCTGACTTTTTCCCCTGAACTAAGTGAATGATACATGTGCTCAATTAAAGTCATAGTTAACCCCTTGAAAGTTACCTTCCTTTTAAAAATGCAGATCTAAGAACATGGGATATCAGGCCCACCTGTGTATATTGAGGTCCTTAGTGATAGAAGCAGTATGAAAGAAATTAGATTTAGACTTTATACCTCACACAATATAAAAGATAAGTTCCAAAAGGATAAATGACCTCCATATAAAAGGATACACTATAAACAAATTAAAAAAAAAAAGTGGGGAAAATTATTTGTGAGATCTATGGATAGATGAAAGCTCCTGACCAAATGAGGAAGATGTGTTACAGAAGAAAAAACAAATATTTTTGTTTCTAAAATCTTTAGAAAGTATATATACAAATAAATTTCATTAAACTGTGATTGAGAGATAACAAGAAAAATATTTACGGAAAGTTTATCTCAAATTAATTTTTTCATAAAATTCTAATTTCTGAATAACTAAGGAGCTGATTAAAATTCATAAGATAAACACTCTTTCCCCAACTGACAAATGGTGTAACACATTAAGAGGCAGATATCAAAGGAGAAAATCAGGATAGCTACGGTAACATGAAAAATACTCTCACTCGTAGTTAGGAAAAGAGTAAATCACAGCAATTTTGAGATTCCACCTCATTCATCACAGTGGCAAAGACAAAACAGATCTAAATTACAGATTTTGTATATTATAAATATTTTATATATTATTATGTTAACATATATAATATATAATAAATATATTATTATACAATATATTAATATATTCTAAATTATTAGAAGTAGGGGGATGTGGGAAGTCAAGATGAAAGAGGACTCTACTTGGAGACTGTGTATTGATTAAGGAGATTGTTCTTATCCTGACCTAAGGATGGATGGTGTAGTATTTCCTGCTACCCAATAAAGATGCATTACGCTTAGGAAGACCCTAGTCTAGGATGCCCTGATGTTGTGGATGAAATTATATATGCTATGTGCCATATGACATACTGAGTGTTATGAGATATATATATATATTAGATGATATGTTTTGCTTAAAGATGTTGCTAAGAATGTTATGCATTACCTTATTGAAAAATGTTTAATTTATTGTTGAATAAATAAAAAATTCATTATACTATGTGATTAGACCCTTAAAATTTTTCATAGCAGCAGTCCTCAGGTATGCTACCATGATGGATACTACAATAACTAACTTAAATATATTTCTACACAGCTTCCCCCTCATCTGTTGGTCCTGTAGGTACCAAGCAGGAAAAAATAAATATAATCCCTCTTATTTTTGATAGCCCTCCAAAAACTTAAAGATTGCTGTGAGTGACTACCCCAGCAGCCATCATTCCAGGTAAGAAAAGTTCATAGCTGAATACAAAAACAAAATGAGACTTTCTCTAATATTGCTCAGTAATTATTTTTCATTTGAGTCCTTAGCAACATGGCAATCCAACATTCTTCCAGTAGAATCCTGGAATACTAGAATTGGAAGAGACTTTAGTGTCTGACTAGTACAATCACATCAATATAGATGAAGACATGGAAACTCAGAGAGAGAAAGTGATGTAGCCAAGTGCTATGGCCCATGTGGCAGAGAAGAAATTACTCCTTGGTCTTAGGCCTTGGAGACTGAGTATTTCAATGATGACCTTCCTCTCTCATTTCCTAGAAGGGATGGGGCTTACAAGTTAGTAGAGAAGTCAAGATTTCATTAGGAGTCCTATATCTCTTCATTACCCACCTCAGCCATGGAATGACAAGGAAGCACATTGAACAGGTCTATGCAGTATGCTTCAAAAAGCAAGACGTTGGTAAGGTGTTTTTTGCCACCTCAGTTTTTCTTGCTCAGAAAGCCTGAGAGAGTGGATAAAGAGTCACAAGTAAAGGAAAACTTGTTGACTTTATTTTGGAGAGAAGTCTTCTTCAGATTTGGGTGGGGACTGGATGGTCTCTGATGTCCCATCCAACTCCAAGATTCTGTGTTTGGAGGTGATTTCAGTTCCCCTATTTTTGTGATAGGATACATTGTAAGCATTTAGTTAAATCAAAGAAAAAGTGAGAACATAAAGAAAAAAATTATTTGTTGGATGAGATTCAAAATATCATGTGAATGAGATAGGGTACTGTTTTTATTTTATTTTCTAAGGTGTAAAGAAGTCACAATATGTGTTAGTTCTGCTAACGGGTATTAGAGACTTTATTTTAACATGTCCGTATCTTAGCAATATTGTCAGTTGACTTTGTTAATTCACTAGAGGAAAAATAAAGACCCAAACATAAGTCACATCAGTTGGTCAGTGCCAAGCAGACCAAAGTAGAAGTTAGCACTTCTTCTTTTGACTGAAACTATAGTGTCATAGTTTGAACATAGTCCAAGATAAGTCATAGTTTAATTGTTCCTCCAGGGGCTAAGATGACAGAATTTCCCAGGGCTCTCCCTAGCTGACCTTTGGGAACGGACTGGGCATAACTGGATCCTTATCCCATGCCTTATTAAAGACCAATGAACACACAAACAAAGGAAAAGTGAAGAATTTCTAGAAAAAAGGAATCCTCTAGTTATTGCTCCCCAGTAGAAAACGGTAGGTTTGCTATGAAATGAGAAATAGTGTTTCTTTTGTTATAAGATTTTAAAAAGGACCAAAAGGGAATGCAAGGAAAGATGAACATTTAAAATTTAAGTATTTTGAAGTTTTTATGAAAGATCTCTTTGTATCTGTGTAAATTGTCAAAAGTCAGAGTGAGAGAGAGTAAGATGATAAATGGAGAGAGAAAGACAGAAATAGAGTGAGATAAAGGGAGGGACAGGAGAGACAGAGACAGAATTTTTAATAAAATAGAGAATTATATAATTGCTGATAAGAATAAAAACTGTTATTTCTGCTATTCCTTTTTAATTTCCATCTTAAAGTTCGACTGAATCACAGAATCAAGCTCAAGAAAATATTACCAGTTATTTCTTTATCAATATATTGCTATTGACATCACTACCACCACCACCAGTACTACTAAAATCACTGTTACTAATACCAGCACTACTACTACTGCTATTGCTACTCTTACTGCTACTACTACTACGACGACGACATAGTTTTAGTATAAAGGGTAAGTTCTCTGTCCTCCTTTAAAACTTGGTAATTTCCTTTATGTAGACATACATTATAATAGACTCTTAGAGGATAGCATTGAATATATTATAATATAATAGATTTATACGGACATTTATATTACATATAAATGCATGATGCATTTATACATACATATGACACATAAATATGAGACATTTATATTTTTATATATTGTATTTGTATACTAATACTAATATTTCTTTTAACTTTTCTAGTTCAGGTCAGAAAATTATAATTATTACCTGAGAGCTAAGTGACTAATCTTTTTGGGATCAAACAATCATACCAGTATTTAAACCCTTTACATCAAAAAGACAGCCCAACCTAGTGGAAAGATAATTGAATTGAGAAACAGAAGGATCTGATTAGAATTACAGTGGATTAGATCTGATTACATCTCACTTGATTAGAAACTGATTGGATTAGAAATTAGAATCAGAAGGATCTTGCTTTCCCATTTGTTTCCATTATCAGAGAATTTGGTTGAGCACTGATTTCTCATTCTCAAATTGTACATAAACGCTTTTGTCCCTGATTTTGCAGGATTGTGTGAGATTGAAAGACATGCTGTCTAAAACTTTACTTTACACAGCCTTATACAAATCTTCAAAATTTTATTTTTTTATTATTAGAGAAATAACCCGAGAGTTCCAGGAACTTTCTGTTGCATACTTGCTAAGATGTTATGATACAGAACTGATTAACTTTTCCTTCCCAAGTTATTATTCAATAATATCCTAATGTAATTTCCTGCATTCTAAAAACTACCACAAGCATGGAGTGGGTCCTTCTACATTTGTATGCCTACAACTCTTGCTTTTAGCTAATTCTTTGAATTTTCTTTGGTGGGGACAATGGCAAGACATAGGTCCAGACTTAGGGGTCCTGAAAGAAAGATGAATGAGAGATGAGAAGTGAGAAAAATGCCAATTACTGTTGGCCCACCTTCTCTACCCCCACCCCCCTCAACTATTGCATTGCTTCATGGCAGATGGGAAATACCAAGAAAGCAACCTACTCCTTTGTTTTGAAAACCAGTATTCTTAGAAACTCACCAGGCCTGTCAATTTCAGGTCTTTGTTCATGTATCTAATCTCCTTTCTCTACTGATTGCTAATTCCTTGGGACTTTGGAGATAGATAATGAGAAGACCTAGGGTGATATGTGTGTTAAGGTTAAATAAGAAGGGAACTAGGATTCCCGAATCAGGGCGAAATGCTTGAAATGGCTGCAACTTTAGAAACATTTTCAGGACAAGAAAATTGTCATTTTCAAAAGGGGATATAGTCTATACTAACCTCATTTATAATACCACAAGGAACATAGGTATTATTGTTCTCCTTGATGGTATACAGGAGCTGCCATAGCTGATGTGCTTGCATGCAACACGTGGTGTACAAGTCAAGTTTACAAGCATTTTTAAGGAATTACAATGTGCCTGACACTTTGCTAACGCCTGAGAATACAAGGAGAAAAAAAAAAAGAGGCCTCTGCTCTCAGGGAACTTCTATCCTTATGAGAGAAAGCAAAGTCTAGGCATGTCTTGTTGAGGAAAAACTTAACCAAAACACGATAACCCTCATCTTAGTACTGAACTGAATTCAGCAAAGACATCAAGAATGCTCTGAAGTAAGAGTTGGGAAACTGAATCTAGAAACCTAGAATTTATGCCCAGTTCTTTCACAAAAGAGCTGTGAGGATTTGAGTAAGTCAGGGATCCTAAATTTGGACTGGTAATGGAGTTTTAGATTAACTGTAAGTCCTTATATTTCTTCTAGGTCCAACCTCATTTTACAAGGGCAAGGGTAGCAGGAGAAAAATAGAGGATACACAATTCAAGTGACTTGCCTCAGGTCAAAAGGCAGTAAATTGTCCCTTTACTTCCCTATTTCCCAAGGGCCTTCAGCTTCAAAATGAGAATGATAGGGGATGTTCTACCAATACAATGGTACTGCCATTCAGACCAAAGGAAACAATTTAGGTGAAATCCTTTTTCAATAGTCTTATCTCTCTTTCATTCACTTTGCCTCAGTTTCTTCTATCATCTTAATTCAGAAGGGTTTCAAATTTATTTCCATCCTTTTTCTGTTTAATGATAATACTGATAACTCACATTATATAATACTTTACAGTTTATGAGTCGGCTGTCACTCCTTTTCTCATTAGTGTTAATTATAACAGCCTCCCGTAGTAGGCATCTCTAATATTTATCCCTCTTTTACAGACAAGGACAATGAGGTTAATAAAGGCAAGGTAAGAGACTCACCAATGATCCCAGATCTAGTTAAATTACAGAAGCAAGCTTCCAGTTCAGATTTCTCCAGACCCCCAAACTAGAAAAGTAGCTATTTTTTCATGCTTCTTCATTTATTGCTTTTTTTAATACTCATCAGCCAATGATTTCTAAAATATCCTCAGCTGAGTTGGTCAGCAAATATTAAGCACTTGCTTTGTGCCAGGTACTGTGTAGGAGGTGTTGGGATTCAAAGAAAGGCAAAAACAGTCCTTGTCTTCTGGAAGCTCAGATAATAATTGAGGAGGCAACATGCAAATAATTATGGAGAAACATGATATACAGATGGTGAGCTGAAATGAGTAGGAAGTATCAAGATGCAGCAATTCTTTTACCAAGGAAGATAAATCCCCCTTCAGATAATCTTAGAGACTGAGAATTTCTTTGACAAAGAAGGTAAGTAACCTGTACATGATATATACAGTGAGAGCAAGGAGTGAAGTTTGGACTCTAGCACTAGAAGGCCAGGTCTTTGTCCACATCCTCCTATCCTACCAATGATGGAAATTTGGGCTCTACTTCTGGGTCCCTAGGTTCCGTTATACGAACTTTGGCTTTATTTACTCCATTGCTCTATGTAAGCAGAAGGCCTGAAACTTGTAAAACATTCCATTGAGAGAAAAATGTTGGGAATCAAGAATATTGTTAGACACTAATTTCCTACTTTGAGATCCCATGAGATGCAATGGTAGTATTTCAGTTCTTAAGAATATTGGTTAGTCCTTTCACTTTCTTTTAGATCAGGAATTGCTTGCAAAAAGATCTGCTTTCAGATTTTGAAGAATTTCCTACAATACTAATCAATACTTGGGTTCTAATTCCTACCAAGCCTAACCTTCTATTTGACCTTGGATAAGTCCCTACCATGTTCATTGCTCTCTTCATCAAGCTAATTTGGTAAAATATTGAGCTTTCAAGTTTCTTCTAGTTCTGACATTCTAGCTCTGTGAATCTTTCTACTTCCTTTAGCTTTGAGAACCTGTGTGTTATAATGGCAAAAACATGAATTTAAAGCTAAGAACACCGGAATTTAAATCTTATCTTGTATATGTACAGGAAGTATGATCCAAAGCACTTCAATATTCCAGGCATCTCTCAAAGACTAAAAGTGGAAGAGAGGGTAGTAGACTATATTATTAGAGGCAGTTTCTCTACCCACTAGTTTCCTCTATTAATAAAAGCAATCCCTTTAATATCAGAATGTTACCACCATCTAAGCATGATTCAGGGCTGGTAGAATGGTTGGTATTATAATCCTACACTAGGTTTGTGCACTATTGTCCTTTTAATATATCTTTGTTCCCACAGTGGCTCCACATCATTATGGAAAAATGATCAGTATCTCTTTAGAAAAATTTCAGAAAGTTCATTTGATGAATATCAAAATTATCTCTTAAATATTTGGACAAGATCATAAAATTGGTGGTTGCCACCTTCCAGAAGTCAATCTTATTTCAGTTTTAAAAGGGAGGATTTCCTAGACTTAGAAAAATGAGAAGTTTCTTATCACCTATTACATGAGTTCCTTGAATTATTAGAAAGAACTTTACTAAATTCTAGATAAAGGCTGGCAGATTGTGGATATGACCACACCCCTCTACCTTTGACTTTTGTGAAATGGTCAATTGCCTGTATACTTATTTTTCTCTTTGATCAAATTTGTCCCCTTGATATAATATAAGCTCATTACCAATACTCTTTGGTTTATAGAAAAAAATAAGATAAATGGTACCCTCTTGGAGCTAGGGATTTGTTAGAAAAATAGTTTGTACAAAAGCACTCCACAAGATGTCTGGACAGGTACTAGAAATGTGAACATTCCATGTATAATGGGGCTCATTATGCAGGTAAAGGGGTAGCTTCATCTCATGTCTAATCAGTATCCTGTCGGACACTGAACGTATCATCAAAAACAGAAGGAAAAATAGAAAATTTATCAAGCTGAGCGAAAATGACAGAAGAAATTCCTTGGGATAGGATTGAAATTGCTTTTCTAGATTGTGTTTGCATCTACTTCACAGTAAGTATTTATAAATCACATATTAAAAGACTCCTTTCTGTTATTCAAATTGGTCAGAAATAATAACAATTTCTGCCAATCCAATGGTTTCTTAAAGAGTGAGGAATTCTTTAGAAGATGCTGTCCATCTATGGTGAAATTAAAGGAAACTGAAAGAGTGAGCTGGTCCCACAAGTGCAAGCATAAATATGTAATACCTGAGTAGAACAAATTAATTCTCCATTGAAATTGCATGTTTTCTATATACTGAACTGAAAAGTGGAAAGGGAAAAATAGTGTTGAAGAAAATGAGTGTTCAAAATAGACGTGAAGACCCTAATAGAAGACAGAGACTAAATGACTTGCCCAAGTTGTATAAATAGTAAATTTGTGATTCTAGATTTGAACTTAAGAATTACTAATTCCATGTCTATCAATTTATCCTCTGTAACACATAACTACTTAACCTTGGGCCAAATTTCTTTGTACGATCCTTGTATTCTATTTGTGATCCTGGTTTTGATCTACTTTCCACTACAGGTAAAGCACTATTTCCAACAGTTTCCAGGCATGCACCTCTGCTATCTATATGTCTGCCTTCATTTTACTGTCTGTCCAATAAGACTCCGGAGAATTACCAGTTATACTCATTGCTCACACTGCAGACTCAGTTAAATGAATTACACCATGAAATATAATTGGACTCACCTCAAGGCTGGGGTAGTAAAGTGAACTTTCAGCGAAAGCACTGAAGGTACTATAAAATATCACATGAAAAAGAACATGATTTTCCTGAGGTAAGACTGATGATGGGGATGAAGATGATATTTCTTTCTGTGCTTTGTTTTATTTACCTCTATGGGTAGAAGGAATTCATTGAGAGAAGAGCTCACTAAACAAATAATGTTTCTCTATTTTTGGAACATTATAGTTAGATGACTTTTTAATAATTTAACATTTTAATCTATCCTACTTTTCACTCAGATCTTTGATTTATTCTCTTTAGTGAACAAAATAACATATTGTGGGTTGGATTTTGTGGGCAAACAGTGACAAAAGGAAACCTGCAAACTGACTCCTATGGCATCAAACAATCATTCCACAGTGACTGAGTTCATCTTACAAAGTTTCTCTGACAATCCTCAGGTTCAGATCGTTATTTTCATCGTCTGCTTAGGACTTTTTATCATGGCATTCACTGGTAACTCAGTCATTATCACTGTGATTAGTCTAAATCCAGGCCTCCATACTCCCATGTACTTTTTCCTTGTTAATTTGGCCTT
>JAQQSK010014857.1:0-10982 GCA_028658325.1 Potorous gilbertii | reverse complement strand
AAAAAAAAAAACTTTTGAGTTCCACATTCTCTCCCTTCTTCCTTCTCCTCTCCCCCATTGAGAAATGAAGCAGTTTTATATAGGTTATACATGTGCAGTCATGCAGAACATATTTCCATGTAGGAAAGGAAAGAAATGGAATGTATAACTTGCTCCTTAATGGGAGTGTTGTGGTCCAGGAGTGCTGGGAACTCCAAAATTCAAGGGCAACAGATGCAAGTCCTGCCTTGAAAGAATTCAACCCAGTCATTCTTTCAGGTTTATTCAAATACCAGTTGAGGTGGGGAAGGTTTTAAGAATCTGATCTATTGACTAGATTTTAAGAATCTGACCCATCTAGTGGGGGCAAGGTGAACTTCTACACATTCGTCAAAGATTGGGTCTAGATAGAATCAAGGCGTGGAAGTCTAGGATGGGGGCAGGTGCAGACAGTGAGGGCCACCAAGAAAGGGCAATTAAGAGGATTATATGCCTCTGGCAAACGAGGGGTCTGGGATCTGAGTTCATTTTCCTGGAATTCATGGGAAAGTTCAAAGGGGTGGGGTCCAAAGCCCACACCCTATTAGGAACTCTTGTTTTTTTTTCACTTCTTTCCCAGTCTGCTCCTTCAAATCTTTCTTCCAATTAGAGAACTTTCTTCCTATTAGAAGGACTCTAACATAAAATTGTCTGTCACTCTCAGGTTTCTTGTCTAATCTTTGATGAAACTGGAGAAAAGAGAAGGGACTTTTTCTCCAATCTTCAAGCCTTAGCATGATATGGAAGTGACTCCAGTTCTTTCGTTGGTGTTGTTCCTCATTAGCCATGCTGAGAAAGAAAGATTAGAACAAAAGGGGAAAAAAGAGAGAGAAAATAGTATATTTTGATCTGCATTCAGACTTCATAGTTCTTTTCTCTGGATGTGGATAACATTTTCCATCATGAGATAACTGGGGTACTTGAAGAGGCAGTAAGGAAGAGTCACTTTGGAGTCAGTGAACATGGATTCACAGCCTACCTCTGATGAGAATTATCTGTTTAACTTTGGGCAAGTTACTTAACTTCCTTCAGCCTTGGTTTCCTCATCTGTAAAATGAAAGAATTGAATTAAATGGCTCCTCTCCATTCTAGGTCTATGATCTCGTCGCCCTTCATTGATAGGAGAGCAGAGTAAAGCTTGGTAGATCCTGCCAACTCAAAATGGCTTTAAAATCAAGCCTGGCTAAAGACTGTGATTGCAGGATCCACCTAGGTATGTTTAGAAAGGCTCATAGAAACTGGTCACCAGGTAATCAGATTATTTCTGACCATGGCTACTCATGAACCAGTCATATTAAGGAGGATTTGGGTTTTTTTGTATGTAGAGAGGAGTACCTCACTTAATGAAATCAGAAATTTTCAAAATTAACAAAGTGAAAACATTTTCTCCAGCTGTCAGAAAAGGCCATAATAGCCTAATTTAGATCCTCCTAACTGAAAGGGCTTTTAGAACACAGAATTTGGAGATCCTTTACAGTATTAGAAGGGCAGGATTAAAGGACATCATCCAGGAATCATATAAAGTAGGCTGGTTATGTGCTAAGAGTAAGGAGTGACAGTTGGACAAGTCCATATCTTGCTGTATGTTCACACCATTGGGAGAAATGGAAGGTCTTCAGCATTTGGGGCACACTCCTTATATTCTCCTTGTGGTGAACTTTGTGGCCACAGCATGGACAAGAGTCCCATTAGGAAGGTTAGGTATAGATGGTTTACAGTCTATATCAGTGAAGGGAATTCTTCTGTTAACAACTCGCAGATCCATCTGACTTTACAGTTTTGGTATAATCCTCGTGTAAGTTAGCCTGCCTAGATGACATGTGATAACTCTTGTCCAACTTTACAGTTTGATAAAGGTGAATAACAGGAATTTCTTGTTCTGGTTAATGTTTTTTGTTTGTTTGTCTTGACCAAGATGAAGAAATAAGAAATCTTGTGGCAGGAAGTTTTTTAAACCTAATCTCACAGCACTCAAGTTTACTAAAGGATAGTGGTGTATCTCTCAGTAGAAAGGACAAGAATGAATTAGGTCCTGGAAACCGAACCGCTCTCTTGCCTCAAAGTATATTTTTATATGCAGCTATTTACTGGAAGTATTTTTTTGTCACACTCTACCCATAACTCTTTTCCCTTTCTTTTGCCAACTTTTAGGTTTTCTACCATTTATTAAGGTCAATAGGAAGGATAGTAAGTAAAACATCAATTTATTTGATTGTTAAGATTGTTTACAATCAGTTACTTTGATTATAATAGTAACAGCATAGAATCACAGAGTGTTAGAGTTGGAAGGGACCTTAGAGTTCACTGTGGTGTCCGAGTTAATCCATGGACCGTCCCTTTCATTCGTGGTCCTGTGCCTTAAATTGTTGGATTTCTCCTATAGGATCATAGGTCGTAGATAGAAAGAACCTTAAAGAACTAGGCCAACTCCCTCATTTTACAAATGAAATAAACCACTTACCAAAGCTAAACCAAATAAGTGAAAGTGCTAGGAATTAGAATTCAGAAAGCCCAGATGCTTGGGCTGCAATTCCAATGTTCTTTTCACTTAACCAACCAAAAATTAGGGAAAGCATCAATCCTCTGCAATTTTCCTGACAAGTGATCCTTGAACCTCTATTTGAAGATTTACATTTGATTGATTTTTGGTTTTGATGACATACACAGTTCTACAAAAAGGTATTCATCTATTCACAGAGTCCTAGGATCTTAGGAGTGGAAGGGACTTGAGAGGCCATGTAACCTAACTCATCCCTGACCAAGAATTTTCCCTCAAAAATGACATGTGATCATCCGCCATGTGTATAAAGACTTTCAATGAGAGGAGCGAGCCCACTATTTCTCTTGATAGCTTAAATGGTTAGGATTTTTTTTCTCTGTTAAGAGTAAATCTACCCCTCTGCAACTTCCCATTCTTTTCTATGGGGCCAAGTGGCATAAGCCATAACCATTCACATACATGAAGAGAATTAGAATTGTCATATCCCCCCACCCCCTTCCATAAAATCTTCTCTTCTATAGCTTGAACATCTTTAGCTCCTTTTTGAACCTAATATAGCCTGGTTTTCAGGGCTTTCACCATCTTGGTTTGCTTTTTCTTTCTGTGCTTTTGTCCATCAATGGTCTTCCCAAGATGTGATACTCAAAACTCAATATGGCACTCAAGGAAAGATCAGGCAAAGGTAGAGTACACTGGAAATGCTGCTCCGTGTATTCTAATTCTGTACTTCTCTGCCCTCCAAAAATCAGAACTGGACAAAGTTGTTAATGAAGGGCAGGCTTGTCTTTGAGCTACACTTTATTTTTTTCAGTGGCTGTCTCTTTTATGTCCTCTTAAATAGCATTAGCTTATTTGCCTATTGCATTCCACCTAAACTTTCAGTCCTTTATTAAAGTAGTGGTTATACTAGACCACTCGATGGTTTTCCCATAGATTTGCTTTCCCAATCCTGATTTGTGAAGTTGATTTTTTTAAACCCGAGTATAGAACTTTCCATTTATCTGTGTTCAATTTGTTGAGAATCTGCTCACCATGGTAGTCTGTCTAGATCATTTTGGATCTCGATTCTTGTTTTCAGCATGTTAACTTTCTCTTCCTGTTTTGTTACCCACAGTAGGACAAGTATGTCTAATATGCCTTTATCCAAATCATTGGTTAAAATGTTAAGGAGCACAGGATGAATCAAGAAATTCCTGGGACATTCCACTGAAGGCCTCCCTCCAAGTTGGCATTGACCTGTTAAGGAATATTCTTTTGGTGCAGCCAGTCACTTCTCTAACAGTGTTATCATAGAGTCCACAACTTTTCATCCTCTCCACAATACTTGTCAGAAATCTAGCTAGGTTATGTCTATAGCATCTTCCTGATTTTGTCCAGTTATTCTGTCCAAGAGGAAAATGAGGTTAGTTTGACTTGACCCTTTCTTGATTAAGCATTAAGATCTGACTCATAAAGATAATTGATGTTTTTTGAAATGTTCACAACTTGTTTTTTTATGTGTTCTGGACTTTTACCAGAAATGGAAGCTCACTAGTCTCTAGTTTGCGAACTCCACCTTCTTCCCTTTTGCATTCGCCTTTAGTTCTGTGGCACTTTTGGCCTTTAAAAATCATCATCAGAATTATATTCTTTGGATAATTGAGAAAAAGATTCCAGAATCATGAGGTGAAAACTAGAATTAAATTATTCTATTACTTTAAATATTTCTTGTCAACCTTCCTGCCACAAATGGGACATCTTTAAAAGGAAATCTGTTTTTTGCTGAAAAGCAATTATACAAAATGATGTGTAAAAATATATTTCATTAAAAGGTTTGTATTGTTTTTTCCTACTCAAATAGATATTTCAACCTCAGTGCTTTCGTCATTTTCTTGTGAGTTTTTCTCCTGCTAAATCGTTTTGTTCTCGTCCCCTACTTTTTAAGGGCCTCCTGAGCACCTACCACCAGTTTAACAATGGCAGATGATCAGATGTACCAGAATTAAAGTGTACCACGTCTGTGGGAAGGGAACATCTCTCCAGGTCCAACTGAGTACGGAGGTTTGAGGGTAGCCATAGGTAAAGGACAACAGAAGGACAGTGGAGGAAAAGAAAGAATTCTACAAAGCCAAACCATCTGCTGGTTCTCAAACAGGTAGAGTTCTTTACCTAATGTCTGTGAACGTAGGTAGATAGGTAGGTAGAGAAAGAGGTGTAGGCATCCACATTTTTAGTAAATACGTTTCAATGTCATTTATTCCCTTTATGATCTTCTGGCTTTTATTCATAGCAGAACACTACTCTTGAGAAGGGGTCTATGGTGCACAAGAAGTTAGGAACTGCTACTTTGCCCCAAAGTTCATCTACAGCAACCTTTTCTTTCAATCTGGAGGTGCCACTCATATTATCAGTACTAATTCTAGTCATAATACTCATATTAATCCAAGACTTTGAGTTTTTACAAGGGCCTTTCCATACAGTATCTCATTTGATCCGCTCAGCAAGCCTGTGAGGTATGTGCAGTTATCCTCATTTTGAAGATGAAACTGCAGGCTAGGAAAGGGAAGTGATTTGTCCAGAGTCACATAGCTCCTCAGTAAGTGTGGGGAATTCAAACCTAGGCCTTCCTGTCCCCAGCTCCAGAGCTTAGGCCTCTTTGGCAGACTGCCTTGCAGAGAACACTCAGGTTGGATATAGGAGACCGTGGGGCTGAAGCTGGAGTTGGGAAGTCCGTGGCTGGATGGCTGTGGTAGTCAGGGGCAGTTGAAGAAAGGGCCTCCAGCAGATTGGGTGGACAGGTATGACCAGCTTTCGATCTGGGTCATTGGAGGGAATTTCTCAATCCATTTGCCTAGTTGAGCAGAATAGTATTTATCAAATACCCTTGTGTGTCTCATTCGAATATTGTTCATGATGGGTCATAATTCCATATAGGATCAGAATGTTTAGGCCCCATCCAAGAGGTTTCCTAACTGAAGTATGTAAAGGATCTCCATGTCTGGAACTCCAAGGACAAATCCGAATGGCAGTGATTTGTAAAGAGCACAGGAGTTATGTGTTTGATTAATAAATACTCTTGGCCACATTTATAAACCTAAGCAAAAGGGCTAGGAAGGATGTTGATGCTTCATTTATTGTGTTGCAGGACTAGGTGATGTTGAAGGCCTCTTCTGGCTCTGCATTTCATAATCCTACAAGTTCCCTAAATCAGTTGCTGAACCACAAGGAGATGCTGACCCTATCACTCTATGAAGTTGAATAACTTTGAATTAATCCCTTTGCTGGGCCTCTAATCCTCCTTTCAGAAAAAAAAAAGTCATCATTTATTATAAATGTCAGGTTCCCTTAGCAGCAGTGGCTCCAATGGGAAAGCTAACAAATGTTTCTGTCTCCCAGTTTTCCACCAGACTGGTTTCCAATAGGTGCAGAGATTAAAGTCACTGCTACTGCTGCTTTGCAAAAACATTGACAGCAGCATGTCATGTGCCATCCAGGGCAGCACTTTGGTGCCTTGAGGCTATTTGTGCCGGAGCCAGTTCTGCTCTGTGATTTTGTCTACAGTGCCATATACTGAAGTGTAAAACAGAATTTAGTTTTCCAAGACTTTTCATAGCTAGAAGCTATTAGACTTAACATCTTTAGGAAATTAGATCAGAATCTGAATTGGGAGTTGGGCCCTTTATAAAATCTCTTCTTAGGGCCAATTAAGAACAAAAAACACCACCTTTAGCTAAACTGTGAGTACAAGTGTTGCCTATGTAGTCACATGTGAGGCAGCTAGATGGTACAGTGCATAGAGCCCTGGGCTTGCAGTCATCTTTCCCGAGTTCAAATTCGGCCTCAGACACTTATGACCCTGGGCAAGTCACTTAACCTGTTTGCCTCTCCTCATTTATAAAATGATCTGGGGAAGGAGATGGTAAAAACCTTCCAGTATTTTTGCCAAGAAAACCTCCAGTGGGATCATAAAGAGTCAGATATGACTGAAATGACTAAACAGCTATAATCTCAGTTGGCTCCCTGATATTTAGGTGCTACAGTTATGAATGAAATCATAGATAGGAATCTAGAATGAAACTTAAAGCACATATAGTTCATCCTCTTTATAGATGAGGTAACTGAAGACCCAAGAGGTTAAGAGACTGGCCCAAGGTCACATGGGTAGGATTAATTAATGGCAGAATCAGAGTTCACAGCCAGGCCCCATGAATCCTTTTGGCTGTACCAACCTGCCTCCCTTATAGACGAGTGGTAACCACAGTTCACGTTGATATGATCCTTCAGGGCTTATCCCTAGAAAATTGCTTTGTAATCTTGCAAAGTACATGGTTTAGGTTATAGAGAGGGATTTTTGCTGAGTGATGTCTGAAGTCTCTTCCAATCTGGACTCCATGACTGTCTCAGGGTAGACAACGTGGTATTACTCATGGAAAGTGCCCATGGTTCTGGAGTCATAGGACCTGGGTTCACAACCTGCCTCTGATACTCATTACTTATGCGACCCTGGCCAAATCACTTAACCTCTCAGAAACTCAGTTCCCTCAGCTGTAAAATGATGGAGTTGAATTGATGGATTCTGAAGACTTGACCAGTTCTACATGATCACTTCCCTTTGAAAAGGGAATGAATGTGCTACCTTGGAAGAATTGGATGTGAATGAAAATGTTCTGAAAGATGGAGCTTTGTGAAAACGAAGTTGGTTTTCTCCCCCTCTTAATGTCTGTTTGAATGTGATTATCAGGAAACAAGAATGAGTTACTGCCTGAAAGGTAAAAGGAAATTACTTTGACTACACATAACTCTTAGGCTCTTGCCTTGTCAAAGTCCTAAGGCTGGAGAAACCCACCCACATTGTGCCCAGGTGTTGGTTTAGGGAAAGTTTGCACAGCTTGCAAGGAAGTGGTTTGTAGGATATGAAATCTCTACTGCACGCCGTTTGTTTGACACTTGAATCTCATTCCCTCTGATCTGAGACCTCTAGAAGTGCTTATGGAAAGTGAGGAGTGTTTACAATTTTCCAGAAGTTTCTTTCTGTTTAATTTTTTATTTTTTGTGGGGAGGGGAAAGAAGGCATTGCCAAAAACAAAAAAAAACCCACCTGCTGCGCTGCCCCCTCATGCTCAGCATGTTCCCCATTCTCTTGCTTTGGTCTAATCTAATAGGATCAATAGAATGATATATTTTATGGGAAATCACCCAGAGGAAACCTTGGGAACTACTTAAGGGACGGGATCACAGCTTGGAAATTCCAAGTATCCTTTAAGGGGCAAAGGATCAAAGTAGTTTTATGTAAATCTGCAAGCTGTTCTGTTTGGGCTTTCTAGCTGCGGTTCTCTTGAAAAGCTCCAGCTGAGTTTTTATAAGTATAAAACTAAATACTCTGTATAACAATTAAATCCAAAACAGACTGTGACTTTTTTTCTTGGAATATTTCTATGAAGTTGTATTTAATTGACTTTGAGGGCTTTTGCTTTGAAAGCCATCTACTAAACAGAAAGCTTTGGGGGAGATGGAGGTATTTTCCACTGGTGGTACTCATGGTTGGTTGTCTCTTTGGAGTCTGGTCACCATTTCAGCCACCTCAGATTTAGAGACCCCTTAGTTGCCCCAGGAACTTTTCCTGACACTCGAAGAGATGTTACCTTCATTGAATTCTTGACCCACTAATAAAATGAAAACCATTAAAGTCTATATAAAATAATTTACCATGAATGTTATTAAGTTAGGAATTTTCCTTAAAACTCTTCTGACTTTAATTCTTAGCCACTTTTTCAGTTACCAGCATTGTGCGGATAATTGCCAAATCCCTAATCTCCAGCCTTGACCTGTCCACTGAATGTCAATTCTGACTTTCCAGTTAACTACTAGATATCTCCATCTTGATTTCCTCCAGTACCTCAAATTGAACTAATAATCTTTGCTCTCCCAAGAAAAACCTGCCCCTCTTTTTGGTTTCTTCATTTTTTCATGTTTTTGTTGAAAGTTAGGCAGATTCGGTGTGACCCATTCTTCCCAGACCTGCTTGTCAAAAGTGTTGGGGGGAGAAATCATTTCCGTCCTTGTTCGGTTCTTTCAGTCGAGTCTTACTCTCCATGACACCGTTTGGGGTTTTCTTAGCAAAGATTCTGGAGTGATTTGCCATTTTCTTCTTGAGCTCATTTTATAGATGAAGAAACTAAGGCAAACAAGGTGAAGTGACTTGTCCAGGGTCACACAGCTAATAAGTGTCTAAAGCCAGATTTGAACTTGGGAAGAGGACTCCAGGCCCAGTACTCCATCCATAGCACCACTGATTTGCCCTGGTGTCTGTAGTTTTGGGTATTACCTGATTGTCTAAATGTAGTAAGTCATCCCCTTGCTTGTTTGTACCTGGAAATTGTCACATACTTTCTACTTGGGGAGGAGCTGAGATGCAGTGGCCCATCCCCTTTAGCTAGTAGACCTTTCTGAATTGTCTTTATTTTCTTACAAAAGTTATCTATAAAAGCTGACTCATCTTGAAGCCATTGCTATCTGCAGTGATCAAAATCTTGCTACCCTGACATACTTTAATAAATTTTTTTAATTCTCTTTGTCCTTCATTTTGCCTTCTTAATCTGGGCAAAAGTTCACACAAAGAATATTCCTTTTAACACTTCTACCAGTCTTGCAATCATCTAGGCTTAGAAAGTAGTTGTCATTGAAAGAGTACTGCTTTGGAAGTCAAGGATCTGAGTTTGAATCCCAGCAATTTTCTTTCCTGACCTTAGGCCAGTCATTTCCCTTCTCCCAGCTTTAGTTTTCTCATTAAAATGAGGAAGTTGGACTATATGACTTCCAACATCCCTTCCCCATCTGTGTTCCAGAATCTTAGTCTCCTTTCCTCATCTCTACTGCCATCATCTCTTTTGCATTTCAACCCCTTCTTCCCAGTCATGCTGCTACAACCCAAGTTCAGAACCTCCTTGCCTATTATCTTACTTTGGCCTCCTAGTTAGACTTCTGGCCTTCAGTCTCTTTCTTCTGCAATCCAGCCCCTACAAAGCCATCTCCCTTATGATCATGTCTGATCATGTTATGCCCTTTTTCGAAACTTTAAAGGACTTTTCATTGTCTATTGAATAAAAGACAAACACTTTAGACCAGCATTCAAAGCTGGGCCTGGCATCAGAAAGACCTGGGTTCAAATCTGGCCACAGACATTTACTAGCTGTGTGACCCTGGACAAGTCACCAACAACAGGAATAACAACTTGTGTTTGTATGGCACCAATAGGCCCTGGAAGCAGAATTCAAAGTTTGTTGCAGACACAACTTGGAAGCAAGATACAAGAAAAAGGGAAGGAAAAAAAGGCAGTGTCTGCCATTAATGGACCTGGAAACATTCAGGCGGTACAGTTTAAAGACATGTCATAGCAGTAAAAGTCCTTATGTCCAGGCTTTCAAAGAGATTCTCACAACAGCTGCATCAAAGAAGCCAGAAAAGATGATATATCCTCTTTGTTTTTTTATTTAAAAAAAATTGGGGAGGGGGATTCAATGTTAATTTATATTAAAAAGAAGCCTCCAATGGTTACAAATGTCCTGATACTGAGTCCTTTCTGATAGTATGCTTGTAAGGAAAAGTCTGTACTTCGGTTTTTCTGTGGATTGAGGAAATGACAGTTCATTTTAGTCATTATTTACAGTCAGGCAGGGCAGAAAGGTTAGGAGAAAGTGTTTTCAAGGCACTGTTTTGCTCTGTTTCTCTCTGTTTCTTAGTCTTGTTTGTGATATTTTAATTGGTAATCCTTTCTATCGCCAGTCACAGGTCAGATTCCATTGCAACAAGCTCTAAGACAAACTCCAACAAACTGTCCAATTAAATATTGCCTGAAGTAAAGGAGTCGTTGGCTAGGTAAAGCACTTAGCACAATGCCAGGCACATTGTGAGTGCTATATAAACATTAGGCATTATTGCTGGATTAGAAACTTTCGGATTCTAACAGACCAGGGTGAGCAACTTTTCCAACGTGTTTCGTATCCATGTAACTATACTTCTCCGAATCAATGATTGCTAAGTATTATTCCTTTCTCTATGATGTATTTTAAGATAATTATATACTTACCATTAACCATATACTGACTATACATACCTTATATTATACCACATTCTGTTAAAGTAAATACAACCATATAAAATGGTTATTTTCATATTGATTATTTTTTTTACCCTTTGTTCACTCTATTTATCTCAGTGTATAGGTACATTTTTTTCACATTTATTCTTTATTTGATTCTGCTTTTTTACTTTGTAAATACAAATTATTTTATATTCCATATAGTTATCATTTTAAATTGCTTGATAATAGTCCTTTAAATTGATAAGGCACTTGTGGATTTAGCCCTTCACCAACTGTTAGACATTTAGGTTGTTTCCATTTCTTTGAAAGGATAAGCAATGCTGTTTTTAAATGCTTTGTTTACCAAATAAGCTAACTGTTCAGAGATATATGTATGTGTTCAGA
>JAQQSK010014856.1:0-10983 GCA_028658325.1 Potorous gilbertii | reverse complement strand
GCTTGATGCGATGAGAGAACCTATATTCAAAACCTAGTTCTGCTACTTATTACATATGCAACCACAGGAAAGTTACTTAGACACTCTAGGCCCTTCCTTGTAGGGTCCAATGATGCTAACTCCCTCTGTGACACTTGGAAATGCCATCCTAGTTTGACTTCCATGATCCTATATTATCCTGGTTCTCCTACTTTTATAACTTTTTCTTTCTCTTTTGATATCATTTGAAGAATGCATAGGACTGACCATGCTATTTCCCTGCTTAAAAATCACCAAAATTGCCCTATTGCCCTGAGAACAAATTAGCTTCACCTCCATTACCCCTCTCAGATCCATCCTCCTTCCACACATCTGCCATATTACTCCACTGCTCAAGAATCTTATGTGGCTCCCTACTGTATCTTGGATAAAATGCAGATTTCTTACTTTGACATTTAAAGTCCTTCACAGTGCAGCACCAGTCTATTTTTATGGGCTTATTTCTGATCGTTCCCTTTCATACATTTGCTCTTCTAGTAAAATTGGCCTAATCTACTTTTTCCCAAGCTCAGCATTCTATTTCTGGCCTCCTTGACTGCCCAGGTGGTCTTCCATTTCTGAAATGATTGCCCACTTCACTTCCTTCTAATAGAATCCCTAGGTTTTTCATAGCACAGTTCTGATGTTCTGCTCTCTCCAAAGTTAGTAATTATTTCTTAATTGACAAATCTGATAGACTTTTCTTAATCTGCAAAATTCTTGACTTTTTTTTTTTAACAGCATATGACATTATTAAACCACCTTCTTTTCCTGAATATCTCTTATTTCTGGGTTTTCATGTGACTGTTCTTTCTTGGTTCGTCCTGCTACCTCCACTTGGATGTGTCCTATTTCCTAATTGTGGGCATATCCCAAGATTCTGCTCTGGGTCCTCTTTTCTCCATATATTATCTTGTTCAACTCATCAGCTACCAGGAATTTAATGATCAACTCTATAAAAGTGACTCATAGATCATAGTTTTAGTCTCTCTCATAACCAACAGTCTGGCATCATCAATTATCTATTGGTCATTCCCATCTAGGTATTCTCTAGACATCTCATAGTCAACCCATCCAAAAGTGAATTCATTTCCTTTCCCCCAAGACCTAATCCTTTTCCCAACTTCCATGCTTCTGCCAAGGGTGCCATCATCATTCCAGGCATATAGGCTTGCAACTTTGGTGTTATCTTCAACTTTTTGCTCTCATTCAATATATACAATTGGTTACCAAATCTTTTCAATATTATCTCAAAAATATCTCTAGCACCCAAACTCTCCTCTATAATCATAGAGAAACCACAGCAATCCTCCCCCAAAACACTTAATAAATTTCAGAGGTTCTCTATTATTTCTAAGATCAGATATAAACTTTTATTTGGAATTTAAAGCTCTTTACAACTGAGTTCTATCCTACATTTCTAGTCATATTATATAATGTATATATTACTTCCTTCCGTGTAGGTTCAGGGAATGGTTCAAGGAATGACTACAATTAACTTTAATGCTGTATCATTTCATTTGACCACTCCCATTCAGGCAGAGGCATCTACCTATTTTTCACAAAAGTCAATCCTAGGCAAGCCCCAAGGGATAGGCTCCTTTGTTGTTGCTATTGTCCCTATCAAGGTCGGGGCTACCTGGCCTACAAAAGAGGAAGGAAGCCAGAATGATCTGGAGTAAGGTGGTTTTTGTTGCCTAGATTGCTGGAGGCTGCTGAATCTCTAGACTAGCCTTGTTTTTCAGTTGACAACTCCCACCTCCTACTCCCAACCCCTATATGAAGTAACCTCTTCATTAAATGTCCGCCAATCAGCGTTGCTCCTAGAGCTTTACTCCATCACTTCCACCCCAGGTTACTTTATATCTCTTTTGTAAATGCTTCTAGATGAACATGCTATCTACTTGGTTAGAATGTAAGCTCCATCAGGAAAGAGACTGTGCTCTTTTTGTCTCTGTATCCTCAGTGCTGAGCGTGGTGCATGGGACATGGTAGATGCTTTATCAATGATTATTGATTGATTGGTGCCACCTCCTACTTAAGGCCTTTCTTAAATGGTCTAGTTTTTAGTGTACTCTCCTTCTGTGAATTATTTGTTTTAGTCATCTATGAACAAGTTCTATCACCCAGTAGAATGTAAATTCCCTGAGGGGAACAGACTTTTTGTTTGTTTTAGCATCCTTTACTACAGTGCCCTGTACACAATAGGTGCCTGATAAATTCCTGTTGATTTGAATTGAGCTTGGCATTTAAAGCCCTCCATAGTCCGGCTTCTTTCCACTTTTCTAAATGTGGGTATATCTTTAGGTTCAGTACTTGACTATCAACTCTTTTTTCTAAAAGTTCTTTCTTCCTAAAATAGCATCTACCTTCTATTTTCACTTAGTATATATACATTTATTAAAGTAACTGTTTACTAAGTTCTTACTGGTTCCAAAGCACTATGCTAGGGAAGATAAAAAGATAACAAAGCTAAACCTGCTGCTCTCTCTAGACCTAATGCCTCTGCTGAATTCAACTCTATCTCTAGCTGCCTGCTAGACATTTCTACCTGGTTATCCTGCCATTATCTTAAACTCAGCATATTTAAAATTATAAAACACTGACATGTTTTATAATACAAACAAATACAAACAAAAACCAAGAACCCCCCTGAGAAAATTCCATTTTTGCTAATGGTACCATTTTTCACCCAGTTAACCAGGTAAGAAACTTTAAAGTCACAGGAATTGTCAGTGTCAGGACCTAGGCCATCCAGTCAGTGTCCTAATGCCAACATATCCAAGGGATAAGCTATGGAAAAGAATGGTTGTTTTACTTTATGTCAACAATAATAGTGTTCTTGAGTGAATGTCTTATCTCCTCTCCTAGAACAAGAACTATTTGCTTCTTTCACCTTCTACAATGTCTAATTGCCTTGCACTGAACAATAATTGTAAAAAAAAAAATAGAAATTTCACAGCTCTCCTTGTCTTAATTTGTAACATTGGACTAAAAATGTCTTTTGACTTACTAATCTCTTGCTCAATTAATATTTATTTCATTTTGTTTAATCCTCTCTGCCTACATATAATGTTGGCCAGCATTTTCCTTACACAAGTCCTTCATTTATTCGTAGACTATTGTCACCACTCATATTTCTCTTTCCCTGATTACATACCGCAACCTTTCCTACTTTGTCATTATTTTGCTTGTTCTTTCAGGAACAATTATACCATTAGAAAAGCACTTCCTACTATCTGAGGTACAAATTTATTTCAATCAGAAATTTCACTGGCAAAATACTTTCTGCCAGAAATTTCATGACCACAGGATCCAAGAGAGAATGATCAAAATAGCAACAGAAACAACCAAAAGTTAGAGCTGGTTTAGATGAGAAGAGTAAAAATCTCTCAATGATGAAAACTTAATTTGGCTTGTCACAACGCATAGAGGTCATATCTCAGTAACTGAATCTGTGAGAAATTAAAAATGCTGTATAATGAATGAATGCAGTATAATTTTGTGTAAAATTTTAAAAAATCTCATAGGATATTCACAGCAGTGTTTGCTCACATTATACGGTTCAATGGCAGTGTTTTCCCCTAAGTTGTCTAGCTTTCAAAGCTCTTACAAACCCTGTGACCGGATCTTACTTGTCCTTATGTAGTCAAATATCTTTACATAACTGGAGAGGTCCTGAAAACAAACTTCAAAGCTGTCAGGGCTTATCTTTGTTGCTCTCAAATGATCCTTCCTGTGTCCCTTTCCTCACTGTCTGGGCTGCAATTCCAACTTGTCCTCTTCTCTACCCCTACCACCCAACTCATTCACTCCATTCTGCTCTCATTCCATTCTTTATCAAAGCAAGAAGGATTTGATATCAGGTATTTATGATCAATGACTCACCCAAATATTTCCTTCAAGTGAAAAGAGTTATTTCACATTAACTGTTGATTCACATTTATACTACTTTACTTAGTATTTAATGATAATTCTGCATTATAATCTCCCAGGTTCCAACATCCTGGAATGCACAGATGCCTCCTACAATTGGTAGATATTTTACCAAGAGTACCATCAGACTCAATCCTTTGTCAACAAAAGTATTAGTACTTGAGAAATATATGTATCCGGTATTAACATAGAACACTAAATTGACTAAGGATGATTTCCTCCCCTCTCCCCAACCAAATTCTCAGATTAACACAACTTTAGATGATATTAAAATGAATTTAATTTAGGTATGAGTGAGTGGCAGTTGAGTTGATATCGTTTGGCTATTTTAAGTTTCAGGAATACTGGACTTGAAGATTCACTATTATATATTGTTTTTGTCCAATACAGCCTACCATCCCAAGCATTTCTAGTTACTAATCATCTACTTTAAAGTTACTTCTGAGACTATATTATAATTCAATGACTGAAACATCAAAAGGCTTGAAATTTTAAGGTATCACTATGTTAAGCTCAGTCATCCTTAAAATAAGCTTGTGTAACTTCATCCTATAGTGGTTTAAAAGAGTTAATTTTGTTAAATGACAAGATCAAGTTTGAAATTTACTTTCACCTCACTGTTACTGGCACCTATGAACTACTGTCCAGTATGGAATATGAAAACTAATGCTTGCCTGAGATGTCAACCATATTTTGTTGGCATGTACCAGACTGTCATTTGATAAAACTTGCTTGAGGAAGACACTGAGTTAGTTATTGTCTAGTTCCTAACATGGGAGTAAGAAAACATATGCTTTTCTGGATGGATGCCTAAGGGCTTTTTATGTTTGGCTTTGAAGTCCAGATATCAACAAGAATATCTCCAATCTTGGTAGTCTTTAATTAGGCTATGGTTACAGATGTTGGGCTGATGGGCAAACATATTCTCCTGGGCTCAATCTGTGAGGATGCTTGAAAAGGCAGATTTCTTGTATTTGGGACTTCAGGTTAATTAGAAAATTGCCAACACTCAGTAGACTTGAACTGTTAGGGAGGGAAAAGACCTTTGAGATTTATAACTAAAGAATAGGAGACACATTTCATATAATTACATTGCTATTTGCTTGATATTTTTTAGTTTTCAGAATATTATAAATCTGTACATGAGAAAAGACACAGGTTGAATGAGTCATGAAATTATAAATTTGGAACTTGGAGACCTTAAAAAGATGATCTAGAACATTCCTTATCCCTCAGATGAGAAAACTGAGGTCTAGAGTCCACATTCACAAAGAAGGTAGTGGCAGACCATGGATTTGAACTCATATGTTCTGGATCCTGGTCCCATGTTTCTAAAACAAAAGGGAAAGTATGTGAACTCCATTTTACTAAAAGTCCAAGATAAATCCAGAAACCTGTGTTGTTCTTTGTGAATTTGCTTTCTACTCCAATAGGAACTTGTGTATATGTTGTACTACGTCTAAGGATTCCTGAGGATTAAAAGATTTGGGATCCTATTGTTGATGTGGCTCGGTTGTTTTTTTTTTTTTAGTTGTATTTGACCCTTCATGACCCCATTTGGGTTTTATCGGCAAAGATACTAGAATGGTTTGCCATTTCCTTTTCCAGTTCAGTGCCAATTCCAGATGATTAAACAGGTCAGGTGATTTGCCCAGAGTCACACTACTAGTAAGGATGTGAGGCCAGATAGGAAAGACTATTCCTGACTCCTGGCCCACTACCCACTATTCCACCAACGGCTGGGATTCTGTTTAATTACAGACACAGAGATGGACTTCTTCAGTTTATGTGACTAAATTGACTTTACAATCCAGAACACTCTTTGATTCAGTAACTCAAAAGTTCTGAAGAAAAACCAAAGTCCTTTGAGATACTTAGTGCAGAACTCTCTACCCAGAGGCCCTAAGTTTGGTTTTGAATATAGTGAATTAAAAATAATCAAGTGAACTGGTACCTCAAGTTGAATTTCAGTATGTTTAATGAATATTTCTTTGAAACAATCACATCCTTCATCCACAGCCTTAGAGAATTTACTCCTGAGATATATTTATATTGAAGGTCATTTAAAATTCAAATCATCTTGTATATAGGTATACACACAGGAAAATTCCTCATTACTTTCTGGCTCTTTTCAAGAAACAATATTATTCAAGAGTTAAGATATAACTAGCAATACTTGTGGTAAAATGCATATTACTTTATCTTCTAAGCAAAGATGGCATTATGTTTATGGAGTGCAAGGTTGAGTAGAGTAGGATACCCCCTTCAAAAAAAAATGCCCTATACATTCTCCCTAGAGTTTTGTGGCCTGGACCATAGTAAGTGCTTAATAAATACTCATTGACTGGCTGACCTGTAATAATTCCACATACCAATTTCACTTAATTCTTTGTGTTAGTTATTTTTTGTACTTAGCTCTTTTTCAGAGCATGAACTAGAAGAAAACCTTTGTATTATAATCAAGCCTATGTGGTGTTATTACATGTTTATTGCTTATATGATCTGTCTGGCCCCCAAGCTCCTATATGGGGTATGGATAGAGGTCTAAAAACTTAAGTTTCCATCTGTTCTACCGTATGAAAAACTGTAGACTTGGCAACCTATATAAAAATAAGTTGCATGATTTTTCTTTGATTAAAATTCAACCTGAGTTTTATAAAAAGTTACATCTTAATGGAAATATAAGAAAATAGATTCTGTTTATACATTTAATTTTAAATGTGAACTATTCATTACTGTTGCTGCTGCTGTAAAATGGAAGAGCTCTGGTCTGGCACCACTTGGGCATAGGTCTGGATTTCTTAATACCTACTTGATTACATGTAAATTGTTATTAAAGTCTCAGCCCTGAATAGAATAAATTCTGTTTGAGAAATAAATACTCCTCTCATCTCACAACCTTTTAGCCATAGTGAAGGCTTACTGCTTCTCTGTGAGGTAGAACCATGAATAGCCAGTAAAGTGATCTATTAACCTATTATTTAATATGAAAAACCTAGACATACCAGCTGTAACAGTTTGTTATTGCCTGTATGTGGTGTAGTGGATAGAGTTGAGCTCAAAACCAGACAACCTATAAAAAGGTTCATTATATGTTAATGAAAATCTAAGAAAAACATTGCATGTATAGAATTTCCCCCCTCATTTTCCCTAACTGATTAGGAAATTTAAAAAATTCAGTTACTATGTTGAGTCAAGTTAAAAAAGCACATATTAGATATTAACAATGTGCCAAGAACCATGCTAACTGAAAGAGATACAAAAGAAGACAAAAATAGTGCCTCTTCCCAAGAAGGGAAGGGAAAGGAAAGGAAATAAGCATTAATATAGTGCCTACTATATGCCAGGTACTGCACTAAGCACTTTATAAACATTGTCTCATCTGACTATCACAACAACTCTAAGAAGTAAGTTCTATACTGATCCCCATTTTACTTTGGAGAAAATTAAGGAAAACAGAGTTTAAGTGATCTGCTCTGGGTCCCACAACTAGTAAGTAACTGAGGCTAGATTCGAACTTAGGTGTTCTTGACTCCAAGCCAAATGCTCCATCTACTAAGAAGCTGACATTTTAATGGGGTAGACAACGTGCAAACAACAATATTTTTTTCAAACAACTAATTATCTGTAAGATAAATAACAGGATAAGCTGGAGAGGGTTCTCAGAGAGAAGGCATTTGTACATTGATCCTTAGGTGAATGTTTCTCAAATTGTGTTCTGTAGGACCTTTTGGGGTTCTGTCCAAGGGATTTAATGAAGTAACAAAAGTGCCAATAATAGGCAAGAACAGATAGCAAACCTGATAGCCCTCTGTGTTGGCTGAACATGTATTTAACCTATGCAGAGAACCACTGAAGGCTGGTGGAAGTTGGTCATGTGATCAGCTCTCTCGAGGCTGGGCAAACAAGAAAAAGAACTTGATATCTCACTTACTGCAAAGTGTGTGATTGGATTTCTGACAGAGTCAAGTGACATCTCTCTATGCTTAAAGGTCAAAAGCAGGTAAAGGGACTCAAGAAGTACCTCACCAGTCTCCAGTTTATCAAAAAGTATTAAGTATCAATAAAAAAAAAGGCTTAATATGAAAACAAAGAAAAAAAGTTCTGAAAAGTCAGAAGTAAGTCCTTAAGCCCCTAATTGTGTCCAGAGAGGGCAGGGCTAGAAACAAATCAGTTTTTCCCAAAGGGAAGAAGGAGTTAGATATTCTGAAGATACTTGTTTTTCAAGGAATGATGCTGTAGATGTAAAGGGGCTGTCAAGTGAGAGAGATTATTTATGGCAGAGTAGAAGGGAGGTGAGTAGTAGTAGTTGCTAAGGGCAACTGAGGCAATTATTGGCATCCACAGCAAGAGAGGTGTGCTGTCTTCCTGGATTTGACAGATTCTTCCAAGACTTGATGATTATGATCTACTTCTGTTATTCAACGGAAAACAAATATTACTGCCCCTCTATTTCTTGGTGATCACATTGTCACATATGGGTTCAATTATCATCTCCATGCAGATGACCCGCAGAGAGCTACATATCTAACTCTAGTCTCTCCCCTGAGATCAGTCTTTATGAGCATCTCAGGTTCAAAATGTCCAAAACAAAATTAATCATATTAAAAAATAATCCTAACATTCCTTAAAACTTCCCTTTTCTATTTCTATTCTATTCTATCCTACTCACCCAAGGTCACAGTCTCAGAATAATTCTTTTAGTTTTCCCCACCTCAAATCCAAACAGTTGTCAAATAATATCTATTATTCCTCTACAATTCCTCACACCTTTCTTTCTCACTAACACGCCTACCACCTTAGTTTATATATCCTTTCCTGGATCATCAAATCAATTCCTCTGCTTGCATTACCAGATTTTAGCCTCTGCCCTCTCCACATACCTGTCAAAATAATGTTCCTTAGATATCATTAAAGAATCATTGATCTGACCTTGTCATTTCCCTGCTAAAAACCTTCAGTGCTGCTATATTGCCTCTAGAACAAACTAACTTCATCTCCTTTCTTCTCTCTCCTGCAGCCTATGAAAATTCATATTCCTAAAGCACATATCTAACATGTTACTCTTCTTCCTGAGAATCTTAAAGAGGTCCCTAGTGATTCTAAGATAAAATAAAAACTCTTCAGTTTGGTATTTAAAGCCCTTAACACCCTGGCTCCAAGCCACCTTACTAGACTTTCCCTCCATCATTCCCTTTTAAACAGCAGATTGATTTTGTGAACGTTCTAACCAAACTGGCCTATTTGCTATTTCCTAATCCTAGGATTCCATCTCTTATCTCCATGCCTTTGCATAAGATTTCCCTTATTCCTGGCATATGCTACCTCCCCATCCTACCTCATGGAATCTCAGGTAATGTACCTCATCCTGACTGCCCTAGTTGTTAGTGTTTTCTCTTTCCTTATAAAAAGGAGGAGGGGGAAAGAATTAGATGCTACTTTTTAAATATTTTTAAAAAACTTAGTATGTCCCATGCCCTCTTTTCTTGCAATAAATTGTCTAATATGATTTGGCATCGAGTTCACAAAATTTTTATTTGTATCCTTTAATTCTTCATCATGAAATCACACATCACATTGGATAGTGGGCACATTTTTGACTATTAGACAATTTTTCCAAGTCTTAAAACATGAGTTTTAAGTCAGATGAGTTCCCAGGCCATTAAAGAATGTTTATCTTCATGACTTGGATAGACTTCTTAATCTTCCTGACACTTATTAGCTGTGTAACCTCGAGCAAGTCACAGCCTGTGTACTTCAGATAGCATCTACTTTGCAGGGCTACTGTGAGCATCAAATGAGATAAGGCATGTGTTATAGAAAAGCTAGATACTATTATCATGGCCCAGTTGCCCAGGTTTTCCCACCAAAGTTACTTTGCTTCTCTTGCATATGGGTTTTACAAATACCTTTCCACATTCATGATCCTGGAGGGTCAACTCTCTGAGGGCAGGAGCTATTTTACCTTTTTGTCTTTGTATCCCAAATGCCAACCACAGGGATGGACACATGGCAAGTATTTAATAGTGACTGGTTTCTTGGTATAGTGAAAAGAGCAGTGGAGGTGGGCTTGGAACCCTGGTGAGGTTCAAGGCTTCATACTACAATTGCTACATGTATGATCATGAGTTAAGGGCCTTCATCTTTTTGAGCTACAAATTCCTAATATGCAAAATGAAGGGCTTAGATGAGATGAACTTTAAGGTCTCATTCCCATTCCAACAACATGTCAACAATATGTACTTCTGACAGTGCCTATCATAATGCCTTGCACACAGTATTTAATAACTGTTGAAGGGATGCATGTAAGATGTTTTAAACTAGCAAGTACTGTAAAATGTAAGCTATTAATCTAACACCTTCATTTCACAGATGAGGAAATGGGGCCAGAAATGTTAATTGACTTACAGAAGGTCACACAACTGTTTAGGAGCAAAGTGAAGACTTTCAAGCAGTTTATTATCTACAGATGCCTTGTCACAGTGATAACCAACACAGTGTGTTTTAAAACATTCAGAGTACTTTCTATCAGTTGTCTTATAGGACACAAAGGATATGACAACATAGTGAAGTAGGCATCGTAGATAATGTTATTTCCATCTTAGAGACGAGTAACCTGACAGTGAAAAAAATTCATCATGTATTTAAAGCTGGAAGGGGACTTAGCAGTCAAATGTGCCAAGCTTTTCATTTTAAAGATGAGAAAACTGAGATCCTGAAAGTTCAGGTGACCCTCCCAAGGTCACCCATGGTAACAAGAAGAAAAATGGGAACTCTGATTCTGACTCCACATCCACTACTGCATACATTCCATCATAATGACTCTAACTCACTCCTAGTGGGTTTTTTTTTTGTTATTTTAAGACTGCAAGAAAAGCTGCAGAAGTCTTCCTAATTTGGGGTTCAGTTATTTAGAGGGTAAAATTACTCCTCTAGACTTGAATGTTAACGGCAATACCTAAAAGGGCAAGTCTCTTATTCTTCCACATAGGCTTTGTAGGATTTAAAATTATAAAAGACCTTAAAGAT
>JAQQSK010014855.1:0-10984 GCA_028658325.1 Potorous gilbertii | reverse complement strand
TTTTTTTTTCAGTAAGTTCTTGTGTTATTACAAAGTTCCAAGTCTACCAGAAAAAACTCTCGCACACTGTGGTCGTTGCTGTGCACAAATTGGGGAATGGCTTAATAAATTATGGTATATGAATGTAATGGAGTACTATTGCGCCATAAGAAATGATGAACAAGAAGACTTCAGGGAGGCCTGGAAAGACTTATATGATCTGATGCTGAGCGAAAGGAGCAGAACCAGGAACTCAAGATCTTATGGAAGTGAATGTTGAAAACTAAAAATAAATTTTAGAAAAAGAAGAAGAAAAGGGGCCTCTAAGATCCCTTCTAGAACTAGAGCTATGAGTCTTTTCCCCTCAGTTTCCTCTTCTGTAAAGTGGCAAGATTGATTACATGATCTCCAAGGATCCTTCCAACTCTAGGTCTGTGACTCCCAAGTAAGCTAGAATATCAAGAAAAGAGGAAATCAATAAAATTTTAGGGTCCTTTTCAGGTTTGGTCTCTTGAAGGGATAGTATAGGAAACATGAAAAGTTGCTGACTGGTTTGAGTGTGTCATGATAGACTGTGGTTTCTTTTAAAATAATGCCGCTGTTGGGCAAGTGGCAGGGTTAGGAAGCTGGCTAAGCCTGACTGTACATTTCAAGCAAGGGAATGGATGCGCTGCCTCCCACCAAACTCCGCTGTCAGTTCCTTGGTCAGTTGTCAGGCCAACACAGCTCAGGGTATGCCGATTGGCTGCTGACTGTGGCTCATCTGGAATACTGATGTTTCCCGCTGTCCCTTTGCGCTTGCATAGCACTCCTTGTCACCTCCTTTCCTCCCGTCTCTCCACCCTGGATCCCCCCACCTGAACTGACCCTTGCAACTCTCCCCATGGAGGGAAGTCCCTGATTTGACTGAGGATGTCTAGAAGTGGTACACGACAGGGGAGGGGGGAGGTCTGAGCAGCCTTAGTGACTGAAGAAATGCACCAGTCTGCTGTAACTCCGGCTCTCTATGTAGGAGTTCTGCTCGAGACTTCTTAAGCTCTCCCAGCACAAACAGCTGCATGTATTGCTGAAGGAAGGCTGTGAGGGAGAGAGGGTTTATGCCTGGTGGTTGCAGGGGGTTCCCCACTGTCTGTCTGCTCTTGGCCAGCCCTGCGCGGAGGAGGTCTTAGTGGATTTCTTGCTGTTGATTATCTCCTAAAAGGATCGCTGGTCTCATTCCCTTGGACACTTTCTATTTTTATGGTAAGTGTGATCCGAGCTTGTCTGCTGCAGCCGCGGGGATGCTTTCTTCGCCTAGCTTGTGACCTTCCTTCCTTACCTCCCTTGGTTCTACTTGAGCACTGTCCGTGGTGCTGAAAAACACTCGAGGGGGGCCATTGACCTTCTTTTGCTTTTCTTTCCTTAGCTTGAGCCCTTTTGCAGGGATGGGAATGCAAACACTGTGGCTTTGTCCTTGAAACAGGAGCCATGGAAATGTGCTCACAGTTGTAAACTGCAGCAGTGTGCTAGATGGTGGGGGTGTCTGGGGCAGCAAAAAATGGGGTAGGGGGAGATATTTCGTCCTTAAAGCTTTGAGGGAGCCTATAAGAACCTCTAGGGACCAACTACATTGCATGTGCAGCCATATGGAAAACTATTTCATCCCGTTATGGGGGGGACTTTTGCACACGTGTCTCCTGCTAGTGTCAGTGCCTGTTTATGAAGGACTCAGCCATATGTGTGTCCAGGATACCCACATTATTTCTTAAAGGTTTGCAACTTGGGCAGGAGAAATGCGTAGTGAGATGAGTGAGCCTTGCCTTAACTGGGGGTTGGGGAAGTGTTGCTGTATGACCTCATTGGTACTTTCTACTTCTAATTCTTAGGGTGTCCTTTTTGGTGGTAGGGGCAAGAAAAAAATGACCTCTTTATGTTAATATTATCCTATTCCAAGATCCTTTGATGTTATTTTAATAATTTTGACTTCCTCATAGAAAACCACATCCTACGTAACAACATTCCCATTGCAACCCTCTTTCAACTAAACTGTGAGCCAGGAAGGGTTAAACAAAAGAGAGGATACTGGCATCTCTAAAGTGAGTAAGCACTTTAAAATACAGATGGTTACCCTTTCCCATTACTATCTTATCTCTGCATATATGAAGGAACTAAACATAAGCTGCATTAGGAGAGCCCCAGGTGGGTTAGTTGTTCACTCTCCCCGCTCTAGTCCCCATTATGTTACTCTAGAAATTATACTGTACCACTTTCCATCATCCCCAAAGGCTCACTGCAGGGTTATGCTACAGCACTCCAGTTCTGACTACATCACAGGCTGACTGGAGCCTACAGAGAGCAAGAAAATGTGGAGTTCTCATCTTTGGGAGCCAGGGTATTGCAGGAAATGCTGTGCAGAGATGAGAGTGTGCTTGCTGCAGTACCTGCAAAAGGAATGTGTGCCTAGGATGGAGCTCTTTACTTTTGATTGTGATGATAATTTTTTCCAGCTTGGACTGGAACCTCATCAGCTAATTTGAATTTGTGGGGTAGATTATGTCATTGGAAGATTAAAGTAATTTAACCCAAAATTGGCAATGTTTTATTCTTATGTTGCATTGAAAAATATAGAAGCCAGACAATGCAGTATGATTTTTTCCCCTTTCCCCTTTTACTTCCCCTGCTGACTGGCAGGTCAGTGCACTAAAGTTGTTCAAATAGAATCTCTCCTCCACTTGGCTTTTAAAATGCCTGAGTAGGTAGGCTGTTCTCTTAATGCAGTAGTGGAAGAACTGAACTTGTTTACTTCGTGAGGGTTTCCTGGTGTCCTAAATGCATTTCTTCTTCTTCTGCACAAGAGAGGGTTCTAAGAGTGTTTTTTGACACATCAGATCAAAAACTTACATTTAAATAAACACCAAGAATTAATTAGATAATGATTAACCAAGAAGAGGATATAACTATCAAATAGGTAGCTAAAGTATCAGAACTCCTGGATACTGATATCTCTCAGTGCTGTTGAATGAAGTTGAGGTAGTTTTCCCATTAACTGGAGAAACCATTCTGCTATCCACTTTCTACTGTCTTCATGGAATTATGGTCTGAAGCTTTGGGATGTTTAATCACTACAATATAGATTAACAGAAACATCTTCCCTTACTGTGAAGTCCAGTGTTTTTTGAGTGTGTAAATAGTTAGCATCTTTTGCAATACACAATGAAATACATTTAGACTTTTTTTCTAGTTGAAAAAGTAGCATGAAGTGCCAGATGGTGTGGTACATTGTGTGTACCCACTCTGGAGTTAGAAGACATGGTTGTCATCCAGCCTCTAATTCTTACAACCTGTATGATCTTAGATGAGTCAATTATCCTTCTTGGATCTCAGTATCCTACTCTGTAAAACTCTAGGTTGATGATCTTCAAATTAAGGCATTTATTCCTGAAGGAAAGGGTTAACATTAGCCTGGACATAAGGAAAATGGGTTCCTCATTTCCTACTGCAGACAATTTCTGACACACAAAGAACATGGTTCACTCTAACATGATGATCTTAACTAGGGATGAAGAGTAAAATATAGAGCTGGTCAATCACATTTTGTTAGAGAAATTCATAGGATTATAGATCCAGAAATAGAAGATTCAGAGATCTCTATTTGACTGGACTAAGAATTTCCCCTTAAAATTTTAAAATCAATCCTATTATGCACACAATAGTTTCTACATCGATGTTTTTCTTCTTTCCTATATAAAGATCATATAGCATTCTACTTTTTCATATTCATTTATAAGTATTCTTACAACGATACAGACTGTGAATGCATACCTATTTCTAGCATACCAGGGTTAATTGAAACAATCAACTTCTTTCAGAAGCAGGAAAAGAAGTGAGATCTTTAGCATTTAGTCCTGTCCTGCTTAGTTTTGTAGGGCTTTCCTGACCTCCTGCTCCCTTTCCAGAAAACCCTTTCAGAAATTTTTTTTGAATTGGAATCTTGGATCCAGTCCTCAGCATTTCCTTGTCTCACAGCATGGTGTCATGTGAATTCCTTTGCAGTGGGTATGAAGGCTACATAGAGGACTACTGCAGGAAAAATGAATGCAAGAGAGGGAGAGAGGAGAAGGTTGGCCACAGAAAAGAGCTTGGACCTCTCTGGGCCAGATGAAGTCATTGCAACATGGTGTGTGTGTATGTGTGTGTGTGTGTGTGTGTGTGTGTGTATGTGTGTGTGTCCACGTGTGTGTCACTGGGTGTTTGTCCATTTGTTTGTTTCACTGTGGCCTTTGCTGGGGAGGGGCATGATGTTCAACACTCAAATTGGTTCAAATGGTTCTATACTGTCTGTCTGGTAGGAATTTGGACTTCCCATTTGTCTTCTCTGTTGGAAGTGTCCTTTCTGCAAATCCAGTTGTACCATCTGGACTCTAGTTTGGCTTATTTGCACACCTCAGACAAGCACATACTATAATAGTGGTATACCAGAGGGGAAGGATCAGTGACTCAGGAAACAGCACACCTGAGTTCAAATGCTATCTCTTTTATATACTCCTGGTGTGACTTTGAGCAAATTTCTTCCCCTCTCTGGACTTCATTTTCTTCATATGTAACATGAGGGGTTTGGATTAGGTATTAGGATCCTAGGTCTTGAATGGAGAGAGACACCAGAGGCCATCTGGTTCAGTTTCCTATTTTGATGAAGAAACCTAGGGATGATGTCGCTGCTCTCTGTTCATGTCTGTCTTACGCCTCCTTCCCATAGTCTTTGTCTCTCTAGCTCCTGCCCTGGGCTTCTGGTCTCTTCATGAATGAGGATTCCCCAGAGCCAGAACCATGATGGCTCTCTCCAGTTGTCTTTATCCATGCTGTTCCCTTCCCATGCTATCTTCATCCATTTGCTTTCTACTTCTTGCTCTGAGAACAGAGAACAGACCTCAACTAGCATCATGAAAAGGAGTCATCACTTGCCCTCCAGCTCAATTCACCATCTCTGTGACTCCTTGGATTCCAGCAGGCCTCCTTCATCTCCCCTGTGAGAATGTAAACTCCTTGACCACAGAGATGAGCTTGGCTTTTGAGTCTGTTTCTATAGTGCTTAACATGGTGGCTAGCTCTCCAGAAGCATTTGGAAGAACCGAGGGCTTAGCCTAAGGCCTGGCGCATAGTTTGGGCATAAGAAATGTATTTCCATGCCTTCATTCATTTGCTAATCTTATGATCATATAATAAAAATAATTGACATTTATATAATGCTTGATGCGTATAAAGCGCATCCTAAGTGTAGCCTCATGGGAAGCTCTCAATTTAGTATATAATAGGTGTTTTATTATTACTAGTTGACAGATGAGTATAGTAAGATTTTTAAGAGATCAAGTAGTTCCTGGGTTGTCGGGGAGGGTGGGAAAAAATGAAATAGTATCTTGAAGCATTTGTAAATATTTAAGTACTATCCAAATACTCTTAGGTGGGTGGTACAGTAGATACAGCACTGGGTCTTGAATCAGGAAGACCTGAGTTCAAATGTTGACTCAGACACTTATTAAATGTGTTACCCTGGGCAAATCATTTTACCTTCTTACCTCAGTTTCCTCACCTGCAAAATGGGGAAATAATACCTGCCTGCTGGGGGTGGTCATGCGTACCTCAGGTGATAGTATTTATAAAGTGTTATATAAGTCAGAGTTATTGCTATAAGTACTTGAGGCGGTATTAGAACCTAGGTCTTCTGCTTTCAAGCATTCTTTCCACTAAGATACGTTGCCTCTGATGTCTTCTCAGTTTAAAAATCTCTCTCTTCCTTCTCTTCCTCTCTCTCCCCCTTTCCTTCCTCTCCTCCTTCTTTCTCCCTCTCTCTCTCTTTCTCTCTCTTTCTACCTACTTCTCTCCCTTTTTCCCCTTTCTCCCTCTTTCCTTCTCTCCCTCTCTCTCCCTCTCCTCACTTTGTCTTTCACTTGCTTTTTCCCTCTGTCTTAAATTGTTTTGTAGAAACAAAACTAAGCCCCAATTCTTCCATTTTCTTAACAATCGCTATTTTTAAAAAATTAATTCAACCAATTCATTAAGAGAAATGAGTAGGCCTCCAAACCCATAAACAGATTGACATAAACACTGGCTTGCTACACTAAAAATTGTGTTTATATTAAAAATAAATTTTAAAAGTTAGAAACTTTGGCCAAAAACAACAAATGCAGCTTAGTTTCACATTATTATTTTTTTTTTTTTACAAAATGCTGTCAATGGTAATAATGTTGATGAAACTCTTCTTTTCTATGGAATCAATCTATTAGCCAGTGAAAATAATACATTTTATATATGATTAACATTAAATACTTGAGAATTATTGGTTAGAAATCGTCCTTCTTAAGATTTTCCCATAATTTCCCAGGTCATTCAATACAATCAATGAAAAGGTTCTTAGTTAAGAAATAACTAAGAACTATTTTATAGAAATAAAAAATGAGTTGCAAATTCAAATTCCTCCCACCCAAAAAATAAATGGATAAATAGAAAGATAAATTGCTTCATAGATGTTCTCTCTCTTTCTCTCTCTCTCTCTCTCTCTCTCTCTCTCTCTCTCTCTCGCTTGCTCGCTCACTTTCTTTTCTGTTCCTCACAAACACTTCCTGTACAAATACACACACACACACACACACACACACAAACACACACACTCTCCCAAAAGTCTTAGTGCAGTTTTAAGCTTTAGGTTTAAAGATGTACAAAAGGGGTATAGAAGCTTTCATGGAAATTCACCACATCATTTCTCTCCTAGCTCCACAGACTTCAAATGCTGAAGCTTTAATCATGTCAAAGAAGGAAGAGATTGCCCTCCATGAATAGAAACATCGGCTTGTCCTCCTGCAGACATTTTTGGCATCCAAACTCTTTTCCATACTTGATTATCAGCACCAGAAATAGGGTGACAGCTCTGCATTCTAATCAGTGACATCTCGTGGGAGACTATATTGGCCTATCCAAATATACCTAGCCCATTTGGGGCCTACAGGAAACTTTGAAATCCAGAGACTCTATTGAAGATGAAATTCAGTTTAATACCGTAGGCATTTATTAAGCACTTCCTGAATGTGCAGCAAGCTATGTGACATGCTTGGGATTCAAAGACAGAAATGAAATAATGTTTGACTTCAAGTAGATTGGTTACATTCTACTTTGGGAAAATATAGTATGCCTCCAAATGGATGGGTTGTTTGAGTTGTTTTTCAGTCATGTCTGACTCTTTGTGACCCCATTCAGGGTTTTCTTGGCAGAGATGCTAGAGTGGTTTGCCATTTCCTTCTCCAGCTCACTTTCCAGATGAGGAAACTGAGTCAAACAGGGTTATGTGATTTGCCCAGGGTCACACAGCTAGTGTCTGAGGCCAGACTTGAACTCAGGAAGATGAGTCTTCCTGATTCCAAGTGCAGTGCTCTATAAGTAACTATAAACTATTACAAATGTGTGTGTGTGTGTGTGTGTGTATGTGTGTGTGGGAGAGAGGGAGAGAGGAAGAAGGAGAGAGGGAGAGAGAGAGAAGGAGCAGTGATTTTGTAATATATTAGGCACATTTGCCAGGCACTTTCTAGGCCCTGATATAAGAGTAAAAACAAATGATTTTTTGTCTTCAAAGACTTGATGTTCTATCAGGGAGACAACATGCCCATCTACAAAATATATATACTATAAAATAAGAGGAGAAGTAGCTGCTGGGTAGATCAGGAGAGACATTATGTAGAAGGTGATGCTTGAGTTGAACCTTGAAGGCAATTAGGGGCTTCTAAGGGATAGAGGTGGGTAGAGAATGCCTTCCAGTCATGGAAACTGCCTGTGCAAAAAGAATGTTGGTGAGAATGGGAATGTCTATATGGAGAACTAAGAGATTAGTAGAACAGAGGATATATTAAGGGAATGACATGAAATGAAGCCTGATGGTTTTGAGGGCCTGGGTTCAGTCTTGACTTTGCTCATTACTGCTTGTGTCTTTAGCAAATTACTTCAACTCCCTCATCTATAAAATGTTGGGGTAGGACTAAATGGTTTCTCAGGTCCTTTTTAGCTCTAAACCTATGCTGCTGTATGAGAAAAAAAAAATCTCCTTAAATAATAGCATATCTTTTTTATTCATTTCATTCAAGTTGTCATTTATTGATGATTCTTTTTATTTGTCTTTGGTTCAACCAAAGTACTATATTCCTGTGAGGTTTTTTGCATGATTTTTCCCATAGTAAGCTAGATAATGTCAGCTTCCCACACAAGCCTTATGGAATAGTACGCCTTTAGGAGGTCTTGAAAAACACTTATGGCCCCAGCCAGGTGACTGTTTTGAAAAACTACATATAGTTTTCCCCATAGAATGGAACTTGTAAACTGGGCAAGCTACCACACAGGTGGTACACAATACTGAATTTCTTCTTTGCTACTTTCTCCTGGTTTCTGTTATAATGGCATCCACAGGAGCATATTCTCAGGTAAACCCACACACTCAGTAGCCTGATCTCCTACCCAGACTGTCATTAAAGTCTGTATAGATAGGTTTACCTCCTGGGGGTGCAGCAGGGAGAGCTGACAGAATATTGGAAGAGAATCAAGCCACAGCCCTGCAGTAATGGAGCAGAGAAGAGGAAAATACGTCTTCAGAGACGATATCCAACTCTCCAGCATCAGCATGCTGTTTGGAGGTTCACTTATGGCCAAGGAAACATCTTGATATTAAGTTTTGCAGGGCTTTCAGAACCTTTAATTAGATTTCCACCTTTAACCCAGTCATCCTAGAGTGAGCCAAATCATCCTTAGAGAATTCAATCGTATTGTGAAACAAATGGGATCTGCTTACTTAAACATTTCCTGGTGGTACTTCCTGTGAATATCAGAAAAAGGACTGAACTTCTGGAGACTAGCATGGGCAGCATTACTTCACAATTACCTTTGGGTCATCCAATTAGTTTCTAAATAATCATGCTTTAATTTCTGTATCTGTCAAATGACATGATTGAGAGAGAGAGAGAGAGAGAGAGAGAGAGAGAGAGAGAGAGAGAGTCAGACATTATCATAAATGTTGAGATGGAAGTCAAGTCATTACTCTAGTCTCCCAATTTTATAGTTGAGGTCCATTGGGGTTGAAGTGACATCCTCTGGGTCATAGAGGTATTAAGCAGAATAGGCAAGATTTGAACTCCTCTTATTTTACTCCAAATCCAATTATTCTACTGTCCTACATTATTAATCCCAAAGAAAGCTGAGATATTCTTCCAACTGTATAACTTACTGAAATGATCCTAGGACCAGTCAGTCAACAAGTATTTATTAAATGCCTAACATATACCAGGTATAGTAAGTATGCTAAGGTATGCCAAGCACTGGGGATACAAAGAAAAACAAAAACATGGTTCTTACCTTCAACGAACTCACATTTTAGTGAGGGAGGAAGCATTTAAAAGTTGTACATGCAAAATACATACAGTGCAAATGGAAAGTAGTTTCAGAGAGAACGTGCTAATGCTAGGGGCTGGATGACTGAAAAAGCCCCCCTGTAGGAGGTGGGATTTGAGTTGGGTCTTGAAGGAAGCCAGGAGGTAGAAGAAAAGAGGGTGAGAACCTCAACCCTGGTTGACAGTCAGTGCAAAGGCATGGAATAGGGCAATAGCATGTCATGGGTAAGCCAGCGTGGGATCATGGGAGCACATGGAGTGTAGAGTAAAGAATAAGAAGACCAGAAAGGTAGAAATGAGTGAAGTTGTGAATGGATTTAAAAACTGGAGGATATTTTATTTCATCTTGGAGGAAATAAGGAGCCACTAGAGTTTATCAAACTGGGGAGAGGGTGATGCAGTGAGAGCTGAGCCTTAAGAAGATCTCATTGACAGAAGATCATTGAGTGGAAGGTAGATTAGAGTAGGGAGAGTCTCGAGGCAAGGAAATCAGCACTAGTCAGAGCGCAAAGTAATGAAGGGCTGTATGTATCAAAGTGGTAGTTTTGTGAGTGGGGTGGGGAGAGTCCTATGTCTACTCCTTGAGGACAGAGTCTGTCTTTGTATCACCAATATTTGGCACATACACATAGCAGGCATTTAATAAATGCACGTTGGCCATATAACCCTGGGCAAACATTTAGCATCCTAGCACCCCAACTAACTATAGGCCACGAAACAGGTAAGTGCTTCTACCCGCATTGGTAGAGAAGGTTTCTGCAGTAGGAGCTTATTGTACCAATGAATTCACAGATCCATTTGAGAAAGGAAGATGCTTTCACCAGAATGCTGAAAATGAATTGGAGATAGGAGATAAAAGCTGGGGAACCAACATACCAATGGAAGCTATTGTGTCCAAGTGAGAGGTGATGTGGACATGAGCTAAGATTGTGTCTGGGCAACTCAAGAGAAAGACAAAAGATGTAGATGTAGAATTAGCAAGTTTTGGTAACTGACTCAGTTTGGGGGGATAGGAGGGGAGAGTAAATGATACCAAGGTTAGAACTAGGGGAAATGGAAGCTTGGTAGAGATTTAAAAGTTTCATAGCTAGTCAGTGGAAAAACCTGAATTGGAACTCAGATCATCTAAGCACTTTAAGATTTTCCAATTTTGCACAATTACACACACACACGCACACACACACACACACACACACATACACATACACACACACACACACACACACACACACACACACACACAGAGAACCATTTTTATTTTAAGCAGCTTGCCCTGCACTCTTCCTCCCTTGCAGGTCAGGTCACTGCTCTTCAGAAATGGCACTGCTCCATACTGGAGGGTGTAGATTTGGGGGAATACAAGTCATTTCTACCTGGGACCTTAAATTAATTTCTGTCTAGAACAGTGCCTGCTGAGCAGATGGCCTTTCCCAAAAAAATTAAATAAATAAATGACTGTGAGTACATTAGCAGCTCCTCCTCAGTTCAGAGAACCTAATTATTCAAAGCAGTACGACTCCAGGAATGACTTGTATATGACTCAAGAGACCAGCCACAGCCGTGATGGAGCCCAGCAGTGGGTCTTTGCACTGGGTCTTGAGTCTTCC
>JAQQSK010014854.1:0-10984 GCA_028658325.1 Potorous gilbertii | reverse complement strand
CTTCCTTGGGGTTCTGGATACAGATCTTACCACTCAGTTTTGCTAAGTAGATAGGTTGACACTGGGGCTTCCTTGGGGTTCTGGATACAGATCTTACCACTCCCCCCATCCCAGTTCCAGACACATCTTTTCTGAAAGCTGGCTTTTAAAAAATTCCCAATGATAAATGTTTCGTATTCCACTCAGTTACCCTTATCTTGAGTCTTTTTGCATGTTGGTTCTGTAGAAGTTAAGAAGTAAACCTCTGTTTATCAATGTCTCATTCTGAAAATGGAAGCTGTGAGAGGGAATGAGGCTGCATCTATGAGATACTTGAAGAATAGAGGGTCAGTTGCCCATTTCCAATTGCCAAAGATGTGGTCTACCTTCCAGGCCATGTACAATGAGTTTTCTTCTTTGGAACTGAGAAGGGTAGACAAACCTAAGCAATCTGCCACCTGTCATCGTTACTGTTCCCTTCTACTTTCACCAGTCTGCAATCATGCCTTTCTCTGGCAGAATACTTGAGTGATTTTCCACTCATGGCTTGACTGTTGATTCCCATCTTGTCTGTTAAAGCATTTCAACAGCTCCCCGGGGCCAGGTAAAACCACTACATTTAAATTAGCTACTTCAGCTACATCAATCACTCCAAGAGTTTCCAGAAGGCAACTTCATCCAGACGCACAACAAGCAGTGACAATCTCCTCATTATCCATGGACATTTCTGAGTGAGATCCTCTAACAGGCCTGGTAATGGATATGAAAAGACTAGGACAGAAAGAAATAATTCCCAAATCACCCCCCTCAGATTTTATGAAACCAGTGGGGATATTCTTCTTTACTGATATGAGGAAAATTGGTGAAAATTTAAGAGCAGAGATCTAACAGGCAAGAAAACTATGTTCCTCTCTAAGCTCTCAAGCTAATCACTTTGTGACTTCACTCATCTGGGCCTCAGATTTATTTATATTTTTCTTGATTTTAAAGGGGTCATAAGGTCATAGATTTAGAGCTAAAAATACCTTAGAGTTCAAAGTCCATTCCTCTCATTTTAGCAATGTGAATACTGAGGTGGAGAGAGGAAACATTATTTACCCAGAGTCATACTGTTAGTGTCTAAGGCAGATTCTGAATTCAGGTTTTCCTAACTCATAGCCTGAGGTCTATCCCCTAAAGCTCCTAGATAGTAAGACTTGTGCATCTCCAGGGTCCATTTAAGCTTGAAGATTATATGACCCTTTCAATCTTTTGAACATAAATGTCAAATTTTGCTTTCAATTAGCTTAGGTAGTCAAATAAACTTTTATTGAACTTTCACACCATGAGACTTGTCAACTGATTGCGCAGTGGGATCCAAAGAGTGAAGAATGAATCTGAAATTATGAACCTTAGTGACTGAAGGTTAGTTTTCTCCTTATTAGAAATAGAGATTTAGATCCAAAGTAATTTCCAAGTCATAATGAGGATTATTATATGAGGGCTTTATTTGGGAGGGAGGAAATATTAAAAAAAGAAAAAAGAGAACATATCATAGTAATAGATCTTGTGAGTTCATAGACATAGAATTATAGTGTCAGGCTGGCCCATCAGCATGCAGTCCAAAAAAATCCCTAGTGGACCAAACCACCACCTCCTTATATATGGTAATAATTCATATCATCTACAAAATACTATGCGATATACAGAATACCATATTCTAATGCAACATAATACAATGCTACTATATAGCATGTGGCATAAAAGTATAAATAGTACAATACCCCATAGCCTTATGTGATACAGGTCAGGTTAAGGCAATGCTATCACGTATCATTTCATGATATTTCACAATATGGCAGAGTAGCACATCACATGATATAATCTTTAATTTGGCATGGCGTGATATAGCACAACTTAGAATGGAATGACATGACAGGATATGACATGACATGACTAGACTAGAACATTTAAAGCACATAGGTTTCCTCTGGGAAACTATGTAGTACTTTTAATAACAGGAGCTTCTGTGCATCCTATTTTGAGGTGATGAATGTTTGTCTTTTGGTAAGCAGTTCTAAGGGTCTTCTCCTCCCAATATGATTTTTCCCCCTTTTTCTAATTAAAGGGGCCATCCCTTGACTCACTTTTTAAAGAGACCTCTTCACTTAATGGGCCTTACCTCACTCAAAGTGAGAACCTTAGAAGGTCTTTGCTTAAAAGGACCAAGGTCTCCCACTGCATCCTGGGTCATCTCCAGTCATCCTGATAAATATCTAGCCCCTGGACCCAGATGCTTCTGGGGAAGGAAGGGAGGGTGATGACCTTGCATAGCCCTCCTTCACTCAAATCAAAGTCAGCTGCAAGTCATGTCATCATTCCCTGATGTCGTTGTCCTATTCAAGAATGAAGGACAGACAGAAAAACAAAGAGCCTTTTGACCTGGGTTCTAGTTTGTTCCAAGTTGTGCCTTCCATTTTGGGAGGAAGCTTCCTTTCTACATTATAGGAAAGTTCAGTGGTGCAATGGACTATAAGATTTATCATAGACAGCATTGCCAATAGGACATTTTTCCTAGCCCCAGTTGACAGTATTCTCTCTCTTTTTCCAAATTATCTGTATTCCCTCTTCCATGTCCCTGGTCTTTCACCCCCACCTATGCTGGAGGACTGCTATTGCACAGCTCTGATTGAAGTGCTTACCCTTCTGTCCATGTTTTTACAAAGTGGTCTTATTTCCTCTCCAATCTCCATACTGATTTTCCCCAACTGTGGGTGAGGGGCAACATATTCATCCATCCTCAGAGCAAACATTTGACTCCTTCCCTCAGTAGATCTATAAGCAGCTTAACCTAGAGGATAAACTACTGGATTTGGAGTCAAGACAACCTGCGTTCAAATCCTTCCTTAGCCACTGACCACACATGTGAAAATAATTGAAATTCTCTGTGCTTCTTTTTCCCCCTCTGAAAAATGAGGGGATTGGAGTGATGGCTGCAGTGCCAATATGATATTCACAGCACCTACAGCAGCTATGAATATGCCAGCATAATTCTCAATTGCAAAATATAACAGACTCTCCACAAGGAAGACAGAACCAAACCATTTATTCAAACACTAGAAAACCAAATCCCAACATCATAAAGCCAAGCCCATCACAACAACAAAGAAATCCATCATACTAATCAAGAAGTTTATACACATTACCAGACCTTCTCACAAACCAACCCTCTTAATCAAAATCACTCCCTCTCTCACTTATAGAGTTCTGCCTCTTTTTCTCTTTCTCAACTCTCTTGGCTGTCTCATTTCCTTTCAGCTCTGCTCCACATTTCCTCCTCCACTCCTCTCTGCTTGACCCATTCCGATGTTCCTCCTACCCACAGACTCATGTGACTCAGGTCTTGATGTAACTCAAGCGTGTCACATGGGTCTATAATCATAGAAAGGCACTGTCTCTTAAGAATACAAATTGTGAGTCAAATGAAGGGAAATGGAGAGGCCTATTCATTTCAGTCAAGTCAGACTCTTTGCGAATCCATTTGGCATTTTCTTGGTAAAGATAATGTTTGCTATTTCCTTCTTCAGCTCATTTTCCAGATGAGGAAACTGAGGAAAACAGGGTAAATTGACTCACCCAGAGTCACACAGCTACCAAATGTCTGAGATGAATCTTCATGATGCCAGCCCTGGCACTCTATCCATTCTGCCACCCAGTTGCCCTTGGGAAGTTGAAGGGTAACTAATGGATGGACCATGTTCTCCAAGAGTATTCAATGCCTCTTTTCTGCCATCTGATTTTCCCAGCAGTTTTTGTCAAATAATGAGTTCTGATTTCAGAAGCTAGAGTCTTTGGATTTATCAGACAGTAGATTGCTACAATTATTGACTACTGTGTCTTATGTACCTAACCTATTCCATAGATCCATAATGGTAGAATTATCATTTGATTTGAATCTTGAAAAATGGACAGAATTTTAATGTGCAATTATGGAAAATATCCATATTCCTCTCTATGCACCATAGGAGAGAAATAGGAATCATTGTGTTCCAGGAAAATAAAATCACAGCTGTCACTTTGACCACTATCTTCTCTCAATCTACGATGTGGAGTAGCTCAGAATCTTGAACCTAAGTGCCTTGAATCCCAGCAGTAGCAGTGCGCCCCTACACCAATAGATCTGCTTTCAGGCTAATTCCCTGAGTCGTCATTGTAAGAAAAAATTAATTTGGAGAAGGGGTTTGTCTTCTCCATTATCATTAGGAACAACTACTGACCAGCTATAACCAACAATCAGAGAGGTACAGAAGCAGTCCTGGGTCCAGTCCAAGATGCTGAAGACACAAAAGCATCATCTGAGGAAGCAACTCCCATGCAGAATGCTCTCAACATCCCCATGATTTTGTCAACTATTTCACATAGAGGGTAAGCAAGTCAGCCCTACCTGAAGTAGTAAAGCCCTCTGAGGAAGAGAAAAGAAATATCATGAACCAGACAAGCAAAACCATCACTGTCACTTTGATCCCCTTCTTCCCTCAGATCTTGATGAAGATGGAAAGGGATCTTGATACCAAGAACCTTGGAAACCACTATGCTCCTACCCCAATGCTCTTAGCCATCATCCTGGGAAGTAATTCATGTGGAGATGCATTCTGGTAACTTCTCTTGTAGGTACTACAGTCACAGGTAGTGAAGGTTCAGAAAAGAAAGTTTTCCCCACCAAAAAATCCTTGCCACCATCAAATAGTTCGACATCAGAAAGTGAAATGATTCATCAGCAGAACTAACTGATTAATCAAAGATGGACAATTAAAGAAGAGGTATTACCATATGCCTTGCTACTCTACTATAAGGATCATGGACCCTTTCCATATATGTTGTAGCTGAAACTTTCCATAAATATTATGTCTCATGCATTGGAATGTGAGATCCTTGGGATTACAGGAATGTCTTACATTTGTCTTTGTAGCCCTTACACTTCCCATAGTGCTTTGCACATCGTAACCAACTAAATGCTCCATTCATTTTTTTTTCCTGTTGCCCCTTTTCTTCCCTGTACTTGCTTCCCTCCTGTTCTCCTTTCTCCCTAAGAAGGGAAGACTTTCAGAGGAGGCATTCCCTCCAGTAGCGTAGGATAGCAAAGCATCAAATATGAATGGATTTCAAGACGTTTTCCCCCCCAAAATATGAATTTAATCTACAATATACCTTCTAAAAGTGGCAGATGAAGTGTTGGTCCTTGACAGTTGAATTAGTTAATGTTTGTAAAGCCTTTGATAGTGGAAAAAAGCTACACTTCCACACTAATTGCTACTATTATCAGTGCTTTACAGTGCTGCTGGAAGTCTTTGAGCATCAGTACTTCACGTTTGGAATCTAAGATGCAATGACTACACACTTGGTAAAAGGAAGAAGGTGGTGAAATATTAAAAGAAAAATGAAAGGAAGAAACCAAGTTAAGGCAGAACATAGCAGTATCCAGTTAGGATTCTTTTGTCAAACCCATACCAACTGTCATTGAAAAGAGGACAGAGAATCAATATTAGGAGGGAAGCAGAAAACTGGGAAAGAAGTTTTGCAACTAGTGCCTGTGATAAAGGTCTCATTTCTAAAATATATAGAGAACTGAGCCAAATGTACAAGAATACAAGTCATTCCACAATTGATAAATGGTCAAACGGAATTTTCAGAGGAAAAAATTTAAAGGTATCTATAATCATATGAAAAAATGCTCTAAATCACTATTGATTAGAGAGACACAAACCAAAACAACTCTGATTGGCTAACATGACAAAACAGGAAGATTATAAATGTTGGAGAACACATGGGAAATTTGGAGCACTAATTCAATGTTGGTGGAACTTTGAGCTGATCCAATCATTCTGGAGAGCAATTTGGAACTATTCTCAAAGGGCTACAAAAATGTGCATACCCTTTGACCTAGCAATGTCTCTTCTGCGACTCTATGCCAAAGAGATCATAGAAATGGAAAAGGGTCCCACATGTACAAAAATATTTATAGCAGCTTTCTTTTTGGTGACCAAAAACTGGAAATCAAGGGGATGTCCATCTATTGAGGAATGATTGAACAGGTTGTGGTATATGAATGTAATGGAATACTATTTGGGTATGAGAGATGGTGAACAGGAAGACTTTAGAGAAGCCTGGAAAGATTTATATGAACTGAAGCTGAGTGAAAGGAACAGAAACAGAAGAATTTTGTACACAGCAACAACCACAGTGTGCGAGGAATTTTTCTGGTAGATTTAGTACTTCACTGCAAAATACCAAAAATGAGCCCAGTACTTGGGGCATTTAGTTTTTTCCAGGTCCACAGCCCGCTGATTTTAATGAACATTTTTATCTATTTTTAATTCCAGTTTTTATGCATAAAATTCATTTGTAGCTCAGTTTAGTTACCTTTATCTGGAAAGTGAGAAGGAGGAAGGGGGAAGATTGTAACCTGCCTCTGGAGGCCATTTTTGAATATTATGCAGGTAGGCAGAGATTATTTGCCACCTATAATCGTTTCTTGTGCACCTCTAACTGCAAATGACAGGAGGACTAAAGGCTAATATTTACCTTTTTTCACAGAGAGCAAATCAGTAGTCACCGAATATGAAGAAATGTAACTTATGCTCAGACTGAACATAAAGACAGAAGGGAAGTTTGCTTTAGTCTATAACACAAGAGACTAGACAGCTGACAGTAAAGGCAGCATTGTATTGAGAGAGAGACACACAGAGAGAAATAGAGAGAGACAGAGAGAGACAGAGACAGAGAGACAGACACAGAGAGAGGCAAAGAGACAAAGAGAGACAGAGACAGAGAAAGAGAGAGACAGAGAGTGTTTTGGGAAGGGCAGTGGATTCTGGAAGGGAAATCTTGTGTAGTAGAAAAGTGACAGTAGACATGCAGTAAAACTTTTAGAATTTGAACAAGATAAGCTTAAAATAGTAAAGTGATGAAATTATGGAATACTTTAAAAATAACATAGAATTTTATTTTTACTTTTAAATGCTAAATGATTTGAATTTCTTTTAAAGTTTTTTCCAAATAGAGGTCCTACAGGATCTACTTTACTATTACGGCAGCACTGAATTGTTTTTCTTAAAGTTCACAGTCCTCCCAACAAGTGGTATTCCCCGAGTCAAGAATGAAGCTGTAGCATATGATCATGGGATCATAGACATATTCTGGAAGGAATCCAATAGGGAGTTTCACCCATTGTTCTCATTTTACAGATGAGGAACTGAGACTCAAGAGAGGGTAACTTGTCTAAGGTCACACAGATAATAAGCAGCTAAACTATCATTTGAACTTAAGTGCTCACACTCCAAATTCAGTGCTCTTTTCACTGTACCATGTCTATCCATCCCCTACACTGATTACAATACTGTTATCCTGATGCTTTGGTTTTCCTGAATACATGAATATGCTGGCACATTGTCTCTCAGAGATATTCTTTTCTTGCTAGAGAGTTGTAATCAAAGGTGACTTGGCTACTTGGACTATTGTAGTTATTACTATTTGAGTAACACTAATGCTATACCCTACACTGTTGTCCCCTCTCTTTTCCTTTCTGCTCCTCTCTTCTCCTTTCCCCTCCCCTCCTTCCCTTCTCCCCTCATCTTCTCTCCTGGGCAGCTAGGTGGTGAGTGGATAGGGCACCAGTGGAGGAGTCAGGAGAACCTGAGTTCAAATCTCACCTCAGACACCCGACACTCACTAGCTATGTGAACTTAGGCAAGTCACTTAACCCCAATTGCCTCGTCCTGAGTCATCTCCAGTCATCCTGATGAATATCTAGTCACAGGATTCAGATGGCTCTGGAGGAGAAGTAAGTCTGGTGACCTACACAGCCCTCCCTCACTCAAACAAAGTCAAGTGCAAGTCATGTCGTTATTTATCTGATGGCATGGTCTTCTTCAACAATGAAGGCTGGACACACATATCTTCTCTCTTATCCCCTCCTCTGTGCTCCTCTCTTTCCCTTTCCCTTCCCTTCCCCTCCCCTCCTCTCCTCTTTTCTCTCTTCTTTCCTGTTTCTCCTTCCCTTCTCCTCTTTTTTATCTTTCCCAATTTTCCTTCATCTCTCTGTTTTTCTTTTTCTCCCTCTATACTATCCACCATAACATCTATCAGCAGTTAGACTTTCTATTCACCTGAAAATTGCCATCTTTAGTGCAAATATTTATTACCTCCTGTCCAGTCTGTTGTGAGATATCAGACAAATTGCAAAAATAATTTTTATAAGCTATGAATTTTATTATATCACTCAACTAATCAAAAAGCTTCATTGAGGCAGTATTGCCCGTAAGATATAAACTCTTAAACTAGACATTCCAAGTTTCTCATACTCGGATTACAACTTATCTTTTCACTATTATTTGTCAATATTTGACTGTGAGCTCCTTGAGGGTAAGTGCTGTCTTTTCCCCATTATTTTTGTATCCTCAGCACTTAAAGTATACATAATTTATGGCACATACTAGGTGCTTAATACATGTTTATCAATGGGCAATAGAATCCTTTCCAATTTTCTAGATTTCTGTCAAATAACTCAAATAACTTAGCAATGTACTCCCTAACTCTCCCTCAAGCATTGTCTGTCACTAACCCGTCCTGCCCCCCGCCTCCCATAGAATGCTATGGCATAATGCTGTGTTCATTTTCAGATGAGATCATCATGTTAGGCATCTTTCATTGATTTTTTTCTTTTATTTGCAAGCAAGAATTCAATTGGGGGAGAGGATATATTCCTGGAAAAAAAAACAAAAATTAAAAAAATTAATTCCTTAGTCCTAAAACTCATGGCATCTTTATAATAACTTCTAAAATGATCCTTTTTCTTCCAGGTTCAGTTTAGCATATAGAATCATCATCTATTCATGGGATTGGAGGACTTTATACAGTCCCCTCTTTTGACTTGTGAGGAAATTGAAGTGTAGAAAGTTGTTACCTGTCAAAAGTCATGAAGGTGGTTAGCATCCCAGGTGGAATTTGAAACCAGATTCTCTCTGAGAGATAGCTTTCTCAACCTTTTCATTTCTTAGTATTTCCTTCCTTCTTAAATGATCTTACATTTACATCTCTTTGTGGGTTTTATCCAAGGATAGAACAGAAACCTCCTTGGTGGCAGGAACAATGATATTTTTGGCATACTATCATAAGTGCCAAATCTAATAACTAATACATTTTTGTTGTGTCATTTCAATTGTGTCCAATTCTTTTTGACTTCTTTGGGGGTTTTCTTGGTTAAGGTGCTGGAGTGGTTTGCCATTTTTTCTTTAGCTCATTTTACAGATGAGAAAACTGAGATAAATAGAATTAAGTGACTTGCCCAAGATCACACAACTAGTAAATGCCTGAGGCCAGATTTGAACTCAAGAAAATGAGTTTTCCAGGCTCCAGTTCTGGTACTTTACCCACCATGTTACCTACATGCCAAATAGCATTTGAAGAATTGAAATGACTTGAATGACTTACTCCTGTTCTTATGGTTAGTAAGCATCAGAGATGGTATTTAAATCCATCACATCACAATGCTTTACTTATCAGAGGGAAAGCTCTTTGGGAAGCTATTATCAACAGAAAAATGAAAGAAATCATCATTGTTTTCAAAATAACAGCAATGAAACAGCAACAAAAATTCACCCCTAAATAAATCTGTATGTATGACTTTCTAAAGCATGTGTCATTCTGATTCTGTATTATACTATTACATAAATTGACTATTCTCAAAGGGTCTTTCTGTTGTGGTATTAAAACCCATTCTTTTTAATTTATGTAAAAGAAATCATAAAGGGGTCAAAAGAAGGCAAAAAAAGAGAAAAGCAAAACTTTCCATAAGAGTTGGAAATATACATTTGAGTTTTGATCTTGGAGTTTTGTTTTTTTTTAGTTCCCTCTTCATCTCTGTTTTGTTGTGACCTGCGGTGCTCCCTAATAGCTTCTTCATATATCTGCCAAGTTGAAAGAAACAGATACAATGAAAAAAAGCTTGAAAAAGGTTTCCCTTTCTACCTATTCACTGTTCACTCAAAACAACCTTCCTATCTAACACCTACATGAAGATCTCTGTGTATAGAAAGATATAAAATGAAATATTTGCTATCATAACATTGCTCTACTCATTATAGCTGCCCAATTTTTCCAGGATCAAATATTCACTCCTTGGGTTTGCTTTTAAAAACGTGACAACCTGGACTCCATCTATCTTCACAAACTTAGTGTGAATCACTCTTGTTTCCATAATCTGCCATCCAAACAAACTGACTTTGCTGTCCTTTATGTATGCTTTTCCATCTCACATCTCCATGGCATTGCAAAGGTATACTCCATGTGCAGGGAATTTAATTGTCTTTTTTGCTTACCCAAAACATAGGTGAAACATCATCTTCTACATCAAAGTTTCCCACTCTCTCACTCTGCTGCCAAAATCCTCCTCTGAAATGATGTATTATTTGCTTTATATTATATTTCAAATATTCATGGCAGCAAAAAGAGCCAACCTGCAGTAGCAGAGGGAGATCCTTCATTCTTTTTTCATTGTAATTACAAATCTAATTATGACCCCTATTCCATGTCTGGTGGGTTCACTGTCATTATCATTCCCATTTTACAATCGCATTAGCTGAGATTGGGTTAAATGACCTGTTCAAGGTCACCTGTTCAATATTTAGTAAGTGTCTGAGGTCACACCTGAACTCAGGTTTTTCTGACTCCAGACTCACCACTTGACTCACTGTGTCATCTAACTGTCTGTCTATCTATTTATCTATCTATCTAGTGATCCATCCATCTAACTATCTATCTGTCTGTCTGTCTTTCTGTCTATTGATCCATCCATTCATCTATCTGTCTGTCTGCCTGCCAATCTGTCTGTCTGTGTATCTATGTCCATATCTCTTCATCGTCTTGTCTCTGTCTTTACCTCTCTCTCTCCATATCCATACCTACACCTATATTTATCTATATTTACCTAATCCATTCCTATCCCATATTTATATCATCTTACCTATCT
>JAQQSK010014853.1:0-10984 GCA_028658325.1 Potorous gilbertii | reverse complement strand
TGTTATCCTGATTGTATTTCCACAATACTGGAATTGTTTCTTTCTAGCTGCCTGCAATATTTTTTCCTTGACCTGGGAACTCTGGAATTTGTCCACAATGTTCCTAGGAGTTTCTGTTTTTGGATCTCTTTCAGGCGGTGATCGATAGACTCCTTGAATACTTATTTTGCCCTCTGGTTCTAGAATATCAGGGCAATTTTCCTTGATAATTTCATGAAGATTGATGTCGTCCCGCCCTGGGAGTCTCCCGCGGAGCTGCCTTAACCTCTGCCGCAGCAGCCGCTTCCCAGGGGGTCCGAATCCCGGAGATCCCCTGCTCCCCTCTCAGCCCGTCTCTGTCACTGACCTGTGCGTCTGTGGGTGGAGGGACCTTCTCGACCACCGTAGATTCAAGTCCCTGCCGCCTGCTGGGCTCTGCTCGCTCCTCTCAGTGCCGCGTGGCCGGGGCGGGAGAGGGGAGCGCTCGGCAGGACAGGACTCCGCTCCCGTGTCCAGGGTACCTTTGCCGTCGGGTTTTCAGGGCTCTCTGCAACGGAAATCTCCTTCACTGTGTTGCTGCGCAGCTTCCACTGTTCCAGAATTTGTCAGGAGTTCTTTTTACAGGGAATCTATGGGCTGTGGGTTCGGACCTAGCGTAGGTGAGTCTTTCTACTCCGCCATCTTGGCTCCACCCCACCTCTCCATTTCTTTCAAGTAATAACTATTGAGGGACAGAGCCAAGATGGTGGAGTACAAAGATTAACATTTTGCTAGCACCGAACCCACAGCCCATAATCATCTCTAAAAAGAACTCTTCTAGGAACTTCTAGGAAACTTCTAGGAACATTGTGACCAAATTCCAGAGTTCCCAGGTCAAGGAGAAAATACTGCAAGCAGCTAGAAAGAAACAATTCCAGTATTGTGGAAATACAATCAGGATAACACAAGATCTAGCAGCTTCTACATTAAGTGATCGAAGAGCATGGAGTAGGATATTACAGAAGCCAAAGGAACTAGGTCTAAAACCAAGAATCACCTACCCAGCAAAACTGAGTATAATACTTCAGGGGAAAATACATCCTTTCAATGAAATTGAGGACTTTCAAGCATTCTAGATTAAAAGACCAGAGGTGAAAAGAAAATTTGACTTTCAAACACAAGAATGAGAAGAAGCATGAAAAAGTAAACTGCAAAGAGAAGTCAAAAGGGACTTACCAAAGTTGAACTATTTGCATTCCTATATGGAAAGACAATATTTGTAACTCCTGAAATTTTTCATTTTCTGGGTAGTTGGTAGGATTACACAGACGTATACACACACCCACGTATGCACAAACACATGTACACACGTGCATGCGCACACACAAACATACACACATGCACGCACACATAGAGACCGAGAGCAGCGAGTGAATAGAGGATGATGGGATAATATCTTAAAAGAAATCAAGGTAAACAGTGAGAGAGAAATGTAGTGGGAAGAGAGAGGTTGAAATGGAATGGGGTAAATTATCTCTCATTGATGAGGCAAGCAGGAGACATTTTAGTGGGGGGCGAAAGAAGAGACCTGAGGAAAAAAAAGAAACATAAAGTTCATTCTCATCACATTCGACTAAAGGAAGGAATCAAATGCACACTCATTTTGGTACGAAAACCTATTTTATAACACAGGAAAGTGGGGGAGAAGGAGATAAGCAGGGTGGGGTTGGGGGATGATGGAAGTGAGGGCAATGGGAGGAGTGAGCAATTTGAAGTCAACACTCGGGGAGGGACAGGATCAAAAGAGAGAATAACAACAATGGGGGTCAGGATAAGAGGGAGGGAAATATAGTTAGTTTTACACAACACGACTATTATGGAAGTCATTTGCAAAACTACATAGATATGACTTATATTGAATTGCCAGCCTTCCCAAAGGGAATGGGTGGGGAGGGAGGGATGAAGAGAAATTGGAACTCAAAGTTTTAGGAAGAACTGTCGAGTATTGTTATTGCTACTGGGAAATAAGAAAGACAGGTAATGGGGAATAGAAAGTTATTTGACCCTACAGGACAAAAAAGAAGATCGGGACAAGAGAAGGGAGGGATGATAGAAGAGAGGGCAGATAGGTGATAGGCGAAATTAGAATGCTTAGTGTACTGAAGCGGGGTAGGGGACAAATGGGGAGAAAATTTTGGAACCCCAAATTTTTTGAAAATGAATGTAAAATATTAAGTAAATAAATTTGTATTAAAAATGTAATAACTAGTAAATTTTATTTGATCTTGATTGTGGTTCTTCAGTATTGAAATTCTTTCTTTCTGGTGCTTTGTAATGTTTTCTTTTTTTTTCTGGAAACTCTGGATACTGGCAATTACATGTGTAGGAGTATTATTTTGGGGTTACTTTTAGGAGGTCATCAGTGTGTTCTTTCTCTTTTCAATTCTCCATCTTATTCTTATATTTCTCGATATTTTCCTTAACTATTGCTTGAAAAATGATATCCAAATCTTTTTCTGTTTGGCTGTGAAGTTCAGTTTATCTTAGTGTAACCCAGATCAAGAAACAATGGGGAGATTTATGACAGAATGCCCACCTTTCTGAGAGTCCCAAAACTTGCACTGTCACTGTGAATTAAAAAAAAAATGTCTGTATTCCCGTGCACAACTGAGGGATCATCTCCATTTAGTTTCCTTTGTGAAAAACTATAAATCCCAGGACATTTTGTGACCCATCAATAAATTGATTTTTGAAAAAAGGGATTTTTTAAATTTTAATTTCTTTTTTGCGCGATTCTTCAATGCTCTTTTGTTATGATAGTAGGCAATTAGAGTGAATTATAAGGCAGAGTCAAGTTGTATAGGTTCCTGGAAGATATGGGGATTTTTTTTTAGTTAATTTAGTTACTACTTAATTTCCAACATTTACTTTCATAAGTTTTAAATTTTCTCCCCTTTAGTCACCTCCACCTTCCTAAATTAACGTGGAATATAATGTAGTCTCTATAAAAAACATGCCTCTTACATATAATTTCACATTAGTCCTGTTGTTTAGAGGAAGCAGAATTAATGGAAGGAACCACGCTAAAGAAAAACAAAACAAAGCAAAATGAAGCCGAAAAATAGAACAATCTGCTTTACTATACATTCCAACTCTTAGTTCTGTCACTGGATATCGATGGCATCTTCCACCATGAATCCTTGGACTTGTTTTAGGTCCTTTCATTGCTGAGAGGAGTTAAGTTTATCAGTCAGTTGTTGCATACAGTGGCTCTTACTGTGTATAATGTTCACCTGGTTCTGCTAACTTCACTAAACATTCATTGATACAAATTTTTCCAAGTTTTTCTGAAGTCCACCTAATCATCATTTCTTATACCACAGTAGTATTGTATTAAATTCATACACCACAACGTGTACAAGCATTCCCCAGTTGATGGGAATCCCCTCAATTTCCAGTTCTTTCTCACTGCAAAATGAGCTGCTAACAATATATTTGTACATGTGGTTCAATTTCCCATTTTTATGATCTCCTTGGTATACAGGTTTAGAAGTGGTTAAAGGGTATACATGTTTTTAGCACCTTTTGGGCATACTTTCACATCTCTCTCCAGAATAGTTGGATCACTTCATAACTCCACCAACAATGAATTAATGATTCAATTTTGCCACATCTTCTCCAAAATTTATCATTTCATGTTTTGTGATGTTAGCCAATCTGATAGGTGTCATGTGTTTTGATTTGACTTTCTCTAATCAATAGTGATTTGGAACATTTTATCATACATCTGCAGATCTCATGGAGGAATCTATGATGAGCCAACAACTTTCTTGACAAATTTTACCCAGTAAGTCTTCAATTATCTCATCTTCATCTATTTTTAAGTGTGTTGATTTTGATATCAAATATCTCACAGTTTTTTTCAATTTCGTGTTGATTCCTAGAATCATTAATTTCTTCCATTCTAATTTTTGTGAATTTTGACTAGAGTATAGTTTCATATCTCCTCTGTTAAACTATGAGGCTGCATTTTCAACTTGGTGTTCTTCTTCCTGAGGTCAGCTGGTGGGACAGAAGGTACATCACCGGGTTTGTAGTCAGGAAGCCTGGAGTACAAATCTGGCCTCAAACACTTACTAGGGCAATGATGCCGAGCACATCACTTAATTTCTGTTTTCTCCCTGTCTTCTCACCTACAAAATGTGGATAATCATAAGGTATGTATTTCAGGTTGTTGAGAGGGTCAAAGTGCTTATCACAGTTCCTGGCACATAGTAGCCACTATACAAAGGTTTATTTCTTTCCCTTCAATAGATCTGATTTCTTTTATAATTTAAAAAATATATTGTTACTCTGAAGAATTCCAATTGTTCTGGTGGGCATATTTGAAGGAGCAGAAAATTAAAAATAGCGAAGAACATGTCTGCCACAGCTGCATTTTCATTGTTGACATCGGTTGAGGTGAAAGAGAGAGGCAATAATAGAGGAATCTCACCAAAAAATGATGAGTGACATTGTGGCCACAGAATGACAAACGAACAGTTTTGATAATTTGTATATTTCTATTGAACCCCTGATAGCCCACACCGCAGTTGCTATGGGACAACCAGTTTTCTTGCTCATGATAGTGGTATAGTAGAGGGGCTGGAAGATAGCTGCATACAGATCATAGACCATAGCTGTCAAAATCAAGGACTCGAATCCCAAACACCAAGTTTGGAAAAATACCTGAGCTATTCAGCCACCATAGAAAAGGATGTTCTTGATTATTAGGTTCTGCAGCATCTTAGGCATCATAGCGCAGGTGGAGAGAATATTCAGAAAAGCGAAATTTATAAGGAGAATGTACATGGGAGTATGGAGGCCTGGATTTAGACGAATCACAATGATATTGAGTGAGTTACTTGTAAACACGACCAGAAAATATCCTAAGAAGAGGTTGAAGATAAGGATCTGAACCTGGGGATTTTCAGAGAATCTTTATAAGATGAACTCAGTCACTGTGCAATGATTGTTTCATGACATATGAGTAGGTTGTCAGATTTTCTTTGTCAGTGTATACTCACAAATCCAACTCACTTTAGATTATTTGAATCACGAAGGAGAAGGAAATGAAGATCTGAATAAAAATTAGGCAAATAAAAATGCCTTAATAATCCGAAATCAAACGTTGACTAAGTCATCTAAATATATTTCTCCAGAAATCAAAAAATATAGAAACGTTTGATTAGTGAGATCTCCTCTCATTTAATTCATTCTGCCTACGGAATGAAATAAAACAGAGACACACACACACCACAATCATCATCTTCCTTTTCCTTCAGGGAAATCATGCTTTTTCATCTGACATTTTATACATACTATCTTCACTCTTTTGTTGGAAGTTCTGTTTACTGCCTGAGCCACAAGACGAGCTCACTTAAGTTCAATTGTATATTTTAGTTGTCTCAGTCTGGGGTGTTAGGTATGGCCATAAATGAGAATATTCTGAACCATTTGAGGTCATAAAGAAAACTGATGTGCAAGATAGAGGTAATGGAGTAGAATGCCTGGAAAGTGGTGGAAAGCAGTGCTGTATCTGTAATGGAAACTGGACCAGAACCTGGATCAGAAACATGACACGAGGGTAACTGAAAGAGATTTGGCCCAAGGTTAAGTCGTTAGGAAATACAGGGGATAAAGTATTGAACCAAGAATTAGTAATACACAAGTTCAAATCTCACATCACACACATTAGATATATGACTTGGGCAATTCACTTAGTCTCTGTCTGCTAAATTATGATCTTTGCTTTCATTTATCCACTCAGTTTCTTCATTAATATAATTCCCTTTCCTCTTCTCAGTACAATTCACAAATAAAATGCTATTATAACAAAGAATTCACTTAGTGTTCCACTTAAGTATTGTTCTTTTGTGCTTGTGTATGTGGAACCAGCTCTCATTTTAATTGTCTTCTAGTCTCACTATAGCTGGACAGGTACTTCTAAAGTATACATGACTCTTCATCACAATGGTCCCTTGGAGTGGCAGAAATCTACTTTGTCTCTAATCATTTGGCATAACAGAAAGGAATCTTTAAAATATAGTTTATAAACATTCATTATGAAGTATTCCAAGTGTGATCTAGGTTACTCAATTTACCATCTCCCCAAAGATGTTCTTGTGCTGTTTTGTCTCAGGTTAATTTGTTTTCCCCTTTTCCTATTTTTTCTTGATGATGTACTTGATGCCTGACATGATATTGATTAGACATAAGATGAGCTATTGACTTATATGAATACTAGACCCCATTATACATGAAATACTCACATTTCAATTACCATTCCTGACATCGTTCAGTTATATTTTCAGTACAAAGTATCTTCTAAGAAATTCTTAGTTCAAAGAAGGCACCATGTTTAATTTTTCCTGTAAACCAAAGATTATTTGGAATGGACTTAGAATTTTAACAATGAGGCAAATATGATTTAGGAAATATATATTGTCTGTTTAAGTAATTGTGATTGGGCAAAAACCACTGGGAAAACGGGTAAGGTCATGTGAAAAATCTGCCAACCTTTAGGGAGCTTTCAATGGAGTTTTTTCAAGTCCTTCAGTGAACTCATATATTAATTGGCCAGAGTCTACTCATCCTTCTAAGTCTAAGAAATCCTCCTTTTCCAACACTGACTCATTAATGACTTTTGAAGGCTTGAAAGCACCAATCTTATGATTATGACTACAATACTGAGAGAGGATTTTGCCACTCATCAAATGAACTTTCTAAAATTGTTACCAAAATGTACTGATCATTTGTCCACATAGCCACTTTCTTCAAAAGAACAGTTTTCATATGGAACAAGTAATATTAAAGGACGCAGTAGAGCACAGAAGTCGGATAAGATTATAATACGAATTATATTATGGGCTCTCAGTCATGCTGTGTCTGTGGCAAAACTGCTGATATTTAAGGGAGTTTCTTTATTTACATAGGAAACTGGTGGATAAAGAAACTGTCTCTAGTAACAGAGTTTGCTGCCTTCCCTAGTATGATTGAATTAGGTTTATAATTTATAATTAGGATTAGAATTAGAATTAGTATGAAGAGTATAAGGTGGGGGCAGGTCTTTTACACAGGGATGGAGTAAGAATTAGCTGCTCAGTGTCCCCAGGAGTTTTAACATCCAAAAATGGATGCGCAGTGCTTTAGGGGCTCTTGTGTAAGCTGCTGCAAGCCATCCAATGGGACTTCTGCGGGCCACAGCCTGATGCCAGACGTTTGGGAAGGCCCTTCTCCATTCTCTGACAGAAGAAAAAAACCCTGTCACTGAACTTTGGTACCTGTGGGTTGAGGGATCTGTGAACCACCGCTACTGTGTCTGGGGATTCTGCCCCCAAGGCCTTCTCGTATCCTCCTCTCAGAACCACGCAGCACAGCCAAGGCTAAGCTAAGCTCAGCTCCTGCATCTTGTGTAACAAACGTTTCCTGTCGGCCTTTCAGGTCACCCTCGGCTAGAAATCTCCTTGACTCTGTTGTTCTGTGACGACTGCTGCTCTAAAATTTGTTGAAAGTCTTTCTTTAGAGGTATTTTATGGGCTGTGGGGGAGGAGCTAGTTGCCTCTTCTTCTCAGCCATCTTGGCTGTACCTTGGGAGTTTTTCTTTACAGGTACTTTATGGGCCATAGGGGAAAGAGCCCAAGTATGTCCACCTTTTTACTCTACCCTCTTGGCTAATGGTTTCCGTTTTCTGTATGAAATTTAGCTTGTTATTATTGTTGCAATATTGTTATAATCTGGGAAAAGTACTATACGTTAGATACTCAGGGTTCAATAGGATTATAATTTCCTTTACTCTGAATATTTGCTCTCTCTTAATGAAACCTAAAGAAACATTCAAGGGGCAGAGCTAAGATGGTGGAGTGACAGCCATTCATCACCTAAGCTCTTAGAAAAACTCCTTCAGATAACTCTAAATGGAGACTCAGATCAGATTTTGGAGGGGCAGAATCCAACAGGAGACAGAATGTGGCAGATTCACAGTCCCAGACAGATGGAAAGTTGACAGGAAACATCTGTTCTTTGGAGGTGGAGGAGCACACAGTGCACAGGCAGTACCAGCACATCCCCCTCATGGAAGGGCCAAGCAGGAAGCCTTGGACAGTCTGAGAGTGCAGCTTTATTGTGGAATCTCAGGCATATCAGTCCCAGACAGCAATCCAGTGGAACTGAGCAAGTGAGAGCCAAGGAGCCCAAAGTGTTTGCAGCTGCAGGTCCTGAGAAAATCATCCCCCAGACTAATTGTCTATAAGTCAACTACTTGAACTTCCAGGAGCCAGTATGTTGGAGTGATCAGTAATTTCTCTCTCCCCCTCCCTTTGTTGACCTTGTCAGACCCAGAAAATATTTCCCCAGAAAAATCCTGAAACAGTGGGATCAGAATAAGGGGCAAACAGTCTTTCAGTGTGTGAGAGTAGGAAAATCTGTAAGGAGGATCCCTCTTGCTACGGCTGAAGGGACCAATGCAGGGCCAGAGCTGTCCTATAGAGCCCCATGTCAGCAAACCAGAAGGAGATCATGATTCTGAGAGGGTAGAGCTCACAATTGTGAACACCTGGACCCCAGGCATGCAGAAGTACTCCAGGGGAATTTGGAATACACTAGCACAGACAGGATCACCAACCACTGAGTTTGCCTATGATCAAGCTCAGACTTTGTATAACCAGACCACCACTCCCCTACAATTTAAAACAACTAGCTTCATGTTCATTCCAGGGAAATCTAGAAAGATTTCACTTGACCTCTGCTTTCTCACACCAGACATCTCATCATCAGGTAAGCTGCAGAATTCTAGCTTATAGTTGAAAGAACCAGAGGCCACAACACACAAAGCCTCAACTTTAAGGCACAAGGAATGTGGGACAGAGCCCCTTGTGTCTTAGAAGCAGAAATCTACTTTAAAAACCAGGAAAAAGGTGATCTTGATAATTATGAGTAAGAAGAAAAGTAGAAAGGAAAAGACCATAGAATCTTTCTATGGGGACAAGGACCAAAACCCAAAGGCCAAAGAGGTCAGAACTGAGATTATACTCCCGCCTGAAACTTCACGAGGGAATATGAACTTGTCGCAAGCACAAATAGCACTCTTGGAAGAGCTGAAGAAAGATTTTAAAAGGCAAATTAGAGAAATAGAAGAAAAACTGCACCGTTATTTTAAAAATATGAAAAAAAAATTCACTGAAGGAAACACCTCCTTAAAAAAAACGTGGACAAATGGAAAAGGTAGCAGAAAATCTAACTGGAAATATTGGGCAAATGGAAAAGGAAGTAAAAAACTAACTGGGGTAAAACACTCCTTAAAAGGAATAATTGGACAGAGGGAAAAGGAGATATAAAAGTTAGGTGGAAAAAACAATTTGATAAAAAGTAGAATTGGGCAAGTAGAAACCAATGAATCTTTGAGACATCAAGAACTATTCAAACAGAAATCTAAAGAATGAAAAGAGAGAAGAAAATGTAAAGTGTCCAACTTAAAAACAATTGACATGGAAAAGAGATCCAGGAGAGAATATCTAAGAAAAATTGGTCTATAAGAAAGTCATGGTGAAAAAGTGAACCTGGACAATATCTTCCAAGAAATCATCAAGGAAAACTGCCCAGAAGTCCTAGATCCAAGGGCTAAATAGTCATTGAAAGAATTCCCCATTTCCTCCCAAAAGGCATTTCAAACTAAAAGCACCAAGGAATATCCCTGCCAAATTCTAAACTATCAAGTCAAGGAGAAAATATTACAACTCCACCGAAAATATAAACATCCTTACGTTGAAAAATTATAATCAATGTCATACAAAACCCTGCAGCTTATACATTTAAAGATCAAAGGAAATGGACTATGATATTCCATAAGGCAAATGCGCTTGGTCTACAACCAGAAATCAATTCTCCAGTAAAGTTGACCATATTATTTCAAGCAAGGAGATGGATTTTAAATGAAATAAGATATTTCCAGACCTTCCTGGTTAAAAGGACAGAACTCAATACAAAACAAATCTTCATTCACAACTCTGAAGAGAGTCATAAAAATTTAAATAGGGAAAAGGAAAACTAGTTACTCAATATCAACAAACTGTTTACATCCCTATAAAGGAAGAAGATGGTATTAATCTTGAGAATTGTATATTTATTATGAAATATTATAGGGATAGATAGAGGGAGCAGGTATAAAGTAGTTCATGTAAGGGTAAAAATGTGATTTAAAGGTGCAAAGGGCTTCTAACAGGAGATATAAAAAGGAAGAGGTAGAAAGTGGTAAATTATGTCACAGAAAGAGGCATAGAATTATATTACACTAGAGGGAAGGAGTGGGATGGAGGAGCCAACATGGCAGAGTAGAAAGTTTCACATATGCTAACTCCGAACCCAGAGCTCATAAATTTCCTGTAAAAAGAACTCCCATCCAATCCTGGAGCAGTGGAAGCCATGCAGCAACAGAATGGAGGAGATTTCTGTTCCAGAGAGCACTGAAAAACCTATCCCAAAGGTCCATTGCACACCAGACAGAAGTGGCGCCCTGCCCTGCCCTGGCCACGTGGCACTGAGAGGAGCAAGCAGATCCGAGCAGGCTTCAGGGACGGAATTTCCAGCGGACACGAAGGCCCCTCCACACACAGGCACACAGGCCAGTGAAAAAGCCTTCTGGACTGGCCGAGAGGAGAGCGGGGTGTCTCCATAACTCAGGCCCACTCGGGAGACACCAGGTGAACAGAGGCTCCCAGAGCAAGCAGGAGCTCGGGTCCACTACTGAAGGTCCCCGCAAAAACCCCTAGGGCACTGAGCCTGGGTGGTAACCCTGCCCCCACGTGAGAGTCTGAATTCAATCTTACCCTGAATAGCAGTTGCACCCACCACTGAAAGCCCTGAGGCTGGGGAGCACCATTTGAATCTCAGACCCCAAGCACTAGCTGGGGAGATCTAGGCAGGGGTGGAGAGGAATCTCAGAAGTCAAGTAACTGGCTGGGAAAATGCCCAGAAAAGGGAAAAAAAATAA
>JAQQSK010014852.1:0-10984 GCA_028658325.1 Potorous gilbertii | reverse complement strand
GATTTCTACTGTTCTTTTAATTTTGGCTTCATTGGTTTTGTTTGTGCAAATATTTTTAAATTTAATATAATCAAAATTATCTGTCTTATATCTTGTAATCCTCTTTATTTCTTGTTTGGTCATAAATTCTTTCATCATGGATTTGACAGGCAAACTATTCCTTGCTTTCTTAATTTGCTTATAGTATCACCCTTTAAGTACCTATTTTCATCTTATTTTTGTATATGGTGAAGATGTTGGTCTAAACTTAGTTTCTGTCATACTGTTTTCCAGTTTTCCCAGTAGTTTTTGTCAAATACTGAATTCTTATGCCAAAGACTGGGGTCTTTGGGTTTATCAAACACTAGATGACTATGGTCATTGTGTCTTGGGTACCTAATCTATTCTATTGATTCACTTATTCTACTCCTTAGCCAGTACCAGAGAGTTTTGATGATAACCACTTTATGGTATACTTTGAGATCTAGCACAGCTAAGCCAACTCTGCATTTTTTCCCAAAAATTTCCTTGATATTCTTAACCTTTTGTTCTTCCAGAAGAATCTTATTATTTTTTTCTAATTCTACAAAATAATTTTTGTAATTTGGTATGACACTGACTAAGCTTAATAATTTGGGTAGAATGTCATTTTTTGTTATATTTACTTAGCCTACCCAGAGATTCTTTTTTTAAGGTAGCAGTTGGTCTAGAATTCCTGGAGAGTCTAAGAACTTTTAAAATATTTTGATAACCATATTTTAATGGGATTTCCTTTGTAATACTATGTATTTTATTTTATGCAAAACTTCATTCTGAGAAGGGATCTATAGGCTTCACCAGACTGCCAAGGGTGTCCATAAAGCAAAAAAGGTTACTCCTCAATTAGATGGTCCCTTTCAATTCTGAGAGTCTGTGTTTCTGTCATCTTCTTTTCTCTGAACTGGTAGAAATTATTGCTTGAAACATTCGTCTACCACTTCCTTGTGAAGTTTTTTTTTCTTAAGCTTATTACTCAATTTTCTATGTTTTTTTAATGCCTTCCCTCCTCAACTAGAATTTAATCTCCTTGAGGATATGGACTGTTTCTTATACCTTATGGACCTTCCTTCTGTTTCTTTCTTCTCTCCTCCCACCCCAGATTCTAACACAGCACCTTTTATGTAAAAAGAGTTGATTCATTGTCAAAGGAATGGCCCTGGTTCTTTCCTACAAATAGTGGTAGAAAGGGTGTTGACCAGGTTCAGACATGATCAACTGGAATGAGCACTAAAGTAAGAGTCAAGAAATCTTGTTTGTATCCCTGGTTCTGACCCTGGTTGACTATGTGACCTTGGATGCATCACTTAGCCTTTATGATCCTCAGATTTTCCATCCATAAAATTAGAAGGTTGGATTAGATGGCCTCTAAAGTATCTTTTGTGATTCCATGGTTCAAAGAGATGGCATTCAGGAACACTGATGTCAAAGTCCTGTTAGATTCTATAGGGCTGCATCATCCATCAGCTCTGTTTCTTTAAGCCTTGTTCTTGCTCTGTAATGAATACTTTACTCCTTCCACAGGAAATTGCTGCTCTTTTCACTAGTAGAAGACAAGAGTGGTTTCTCAATTGATTTGTCAGATGTCATTGTTATAAGCATTAAGCTTGGGTGAATAGTGGAAACACAGATGTTAAAAATTCAAGGATTTGGGGCTGGGCAAGGCACTAAACCTGAGAGCAGCTTTAGTGATGCACCAGCACAGAGAGATGGATCTAAAGGCCTTAAATAAAATGAAATGATTTTCAACTTAAATATCATCATTTACTTAGAGTCTGATTTTGAATTCAAACAGTATTGTTGGCTAGCTGAGCAAATTTTCTCCCCAGCGAAGCCTTAAGAAATTTTGGTTGTTTAGTGACATCAGCCTTTGGTGTAGAAACATGTAACACGTGTGTTGTTGTTCTAGGTCAAGCATAGAGCTACAGCTAGACCAGTGGTCAAGATTAGAATGAAATATCCATAGAATAACCATTACTGTGGTTGTTATTTGTCCTTTGTTTTCACAAAATTGTCAGTCTCATTCCATCTCTCTGAGTCATTGAAGTTCCGTGGCAGGACAGAAGTCAGGATGACTGGTGATGGCCTGGGATGCAGTGGATGACCTTGGCACTCCATAGTGCCTGTTTCAGTTGACATTATGGCCATTGGAACAAATTGTTCTCATTTGTCCATTTCAATGGGAAAACTGATTACATGCTTGAGGCAGACATCCCCCAACTCATCAATAGGTTTGAGGCTTGTTGGTTACCCTCAACCTTGTTTAGCCCGTCTGCCAAGAGGGCTTATCAGAGTGTGGTTGTAGCACATAACTGCTTGTTGCCACAAGTGAGAGTTGGGTGAATCAAATGGACACCAAAGGCAGATAAGCAGCCCAGGAAAGGGTTCAGCCAGCATTCACACCAGAAGTGCTAGTCATCCTGAACATCCCATACATCCCACAGAACAACCAACGTTTAACCAGAGGATGTTTACTCAACAATACATGAAGAGAATATTCAGCAAGGACATAGTATTTATTCAGTTGGGCAAACCTCCCTCAGTTCCACGTTTGCTATGCTTGCTGGTTGGAAATGTGCCAAGTCTCAAGGGCCTATCGCTTTTCATGAGCTAGGTTTTTATACTTAGATGTCTAGGAAGCTACATCAATAATTTGAGTGTCTCTAACCTGGGCTAACTAAGTCTCAAGGATGGTTTCACTGACTATTACAGAGAAAAAGCTGACCAAACTTACATGGTAGAAATCTTAGCAGATGTTGCTCCCACCACTATTTTGAAACCTACTAGCTCCTGGGGGCAAGTCAGAAGATGCATACTGCTACCTTTCTTAGGGAGAAAATCATCATTGATGGGACTGAGAATGCTCTTTTACAGGGGATCAGGTGAAAATCACTATTTCTAAGGAAAAATTTTAACTCTAAGAGCATCAAGAGGAAAGATAACATGCCTCTGGGGTGGAGACTGCAGTGGCTTCTACAGTTCTGAATTTATTTTCTCTTTTTAAGTCAGTGCTATACCTAAAAAGTTTAATTCTTCTAAAGCATGAATTGTTTCACTTCTCTTTTCATGGGGTAAAAACGACAGATACTTACCACACATATAAGCAGACAGACAAAGAAAGAGTCTCTCTGAGTTAGAGTTGGAATTGAAAGGAAACGAGGGGTCTCTATTTACCAGTTGGCAATTTTTTAATTAAAAGCAAGTGGTTTTTAGTGGAAATTATTGGAACGAACTCAGCCAACACATTCTGCTATGTGTGCCCGGTCTTCTGAGGTCCCATCCAGAATTTATGGTCAGCAAAAGTACTTAGCCTGGTCAGCAAATAACAAAATTGTGTGCCATTTATCTGGAAATTTATGTTGTTTTGCTTGAAAGACTTCCTGTTATTCAACACATGGTTTCTGGCTTAGTCAAACTGACGTTTTTTAATCACTTAGGAACTCCCAATGTAAGCAGACAGAATTAATCATACACAGTCTTGCCTCCCTACACGACTCATCTCTGACTCTCCTTGCCCCAAGAAATCCCCTAAAGGCCATTCACATGTGCTTCATGTCCTCAATTTTATATTACTTATACCCTGAACTTCATGACAGCAGTCTACTGAGGACATTATTATCTGGAAACACGATTGGTCAAGATGCCTATTATTCATTTTTGGAACCAGTAGTTTGCCTTTATTCAATTAATTTTACAAAATTTTTACTAGATACTTAGGTCTCTGGCACAGTATTCAATGTGTGGGTTGTATCCAATACGTAGAGCTCACTCTTGTAGAGTTTATATTAGGAAAATAGGCAACCTAGTGCCATGGAATCATAGATGTAGAGTTGGAAGGGACCTCAAAGGTCATTCAAGTAGTCCTTTTAGTTTTACATATGAGGAAACTGAGGCCCAGAGAAGTAAAGATGTGAAGATGCTTGGCCAAAGAGATTAACATATTTAAATATAAAATACATAAGTGTATGTATGTATGTGTCTGTCTATCTCTCTCTGTCTCTGTCTCTGATCTCATCAATTTGGAAGTTCCCTTCAATAGTACGGGTCATAATCTAGTCATGCCAGTCCTTCATTAGGCTATTGTTCATGTCCTCTTATGAGTAAGGTAGCAATCTACTTAAAAATTTATTCTAGAAGAAATATCAAAAGAATAATGATGATTCACATTGACATTGTACTTTAAGGCTTACAAAGTACTTTCTTTACAGCCGTCTTGTGAAGTAAGTAGTAGAAATGGTAACTTTGGCCCATTGAGGTTAAGTGACTTGCTGGGTAACAATATCTTCTGATTCTATACCTGATGCTTCACATCATTCTTCCAACCTAAAATATCACGATGGCCTCCTAACTGATCTCTCAGCCTGTATGCTTTTTCTACTATAAATCTCCCCTAAGACTCATCATCATCATGTCACTCCTGCTCAAGAAGCTACATTTGGTCTCTGATGTCTATGGAATAAAGGCCAAACTCCTTGGCCTGACTTTCACAGTTTTATAGCCTTTTCCAGCCTTCTACATCTATAAATAAACCTTGGAACTGCAGAAAACCTGGTTTACTCCCTGGACCCTGGCTACACCCTCTATTTTTCCACCTTTGTGACATTCCCTCTACTGGAGAGCTATGTCCTGTATCCTTCCCCCTCCACTTTCTAAGCCATAAATATCCTTCCAGTCTCACCTCCAATCCCATCTAACCCTGACCAATCCAGTCTCAAGTGATTTCTCTTCCTCCTTTGAACTCTGATGGAATTTTCACTTCCTCATTTTTTGTGTATGTAACATTTTCTGCCTTGGCGAGAAGATGATGGGGACTAGTTCTGCTTCTTCCATTTTAAAACTAAATATATCTTTATCTTTCTTTTCCTTTTTTTTGGTCTGCCAGATGTCTCTTCACCTGAAGCAAATTGCAATACTGGACTTCACAAGTCAGATCTTTTTCAACTTCCTTTATTTTTTACTGAGTTTTACTCTGATCTTAGTGGGCTATGAAGAGGGAGAAGGGTGCTACTATTCTGAACATAAAGGTCTCTACAGGCCACATATTAACTTAGTTCTAAAATGTAATGTTATTTGTATTTTTATTTATTTTGTTAAATATTTTCCAGTTTTATTTTCATCTGGTTCTGCCAACTTGGGAGTAATGCCAGCTGCATGCAGCATGTGTTTGATACATTTGGCCTCTGTTAAATAACTTGCCCAGAGTTACAAAACAATTATATATCAAAAGTAGAATTAGAATCAAGATTTTCCTGTCTTTAAGGTCATTTAAGTGATAGAGTGGATAGAATGCAGGACCTGGAGGCAGACCTTTGCAGAAAGACTCCTTTGCTAAAGTTCCGCCTAACTGGTTTTGTCACAGTGTTTTATCTCTCATTTGCAGCTTCTCACTCACAATTCCTCAAGCCTAAAATGTACCTTTTCCTCAAGTCAGTATCTTATAATCCCTTATTTGCTTCAAAATTCTGCTCAAGTAACATCTTCTACATGGAGCCACCAAATGCCAGCTGCTGGTCCTCTCCTCTCCCAAACATCCTTTTTGTAGATACTTAGTGTGCCTGTCTTCCTTTAATAGAATGCAATCGCTTTGAGAACTTCCATTTTTGTCTGTGTAAGTCCCTGGCACAAAGGAAGTACTTAATAAGTGCTTGTTGATGGATTTGTTGGTTGATAGATTGATAATAACAGTGGAAGTTGAAAAAGATTAATAAAAAAGCAGAGTGTGGAATGATTTGGAGAGGAAGAGACTAGAGAAAGGAAGACAAAGTTTACTGCACTTGTTTGCTTTTCTAAATTCTCCAAAATCTTTCCAGATGTTTTGACTCCCTATATAAAAACTTATCTTTCTTTTCAATAATGTGCACTTTCTATGTCCATAGGCAAGAACCTCAAGCTTCAATGAGGTTTAATTTGACTCCTTGTCTTTATTCTCCTTACTATGCATACATTGTACATTTGTGACCGTATGAGACTGGAGGTTTTATTGGTAGGTTCATTCTTTGATTGATATATGTATCTATCTATCTATATCTATATGTCTCCTTGTCTCTCTCTTTCTATCTCTCTCTGTCTCTCCATCTACCTCTCTCTCTCTGTCCCTGTCTCTCTCTCTCTCTCTCTCTGTCTCTGTCTCTCTCTGTCTGTCTCTGTCTCTCTCTCCTTATGAATTTCTGGGACCTGTTGCTTCTACTCTTCTCCTTGTGTGGCACCTACTCTGAATGGTATCTATCTTGAAATACATATATACATATATATGTATAAGTAGATTTTCCCCTATTCCCTAATTCTTTATCAAAAGTTCTCTTGATCAGATTTGCAAAACTTCAGGAAAACATACTTAGGGGTTTTTTTTGTTTTTACCCATTCTCAGGGCACTGTCTTCCTGGTCAAGGACTCACCAAGGTAGAGGAATTAAACCCCATCTCAGGCACTGTCTGCTTAGCCAGCTGCTCACTTTCCCAAACCTTACCTTCTTAACTTCCTGCCTTTAACTGAATGCAGTTCTGAAAGCACTAATTTATGGACCCAAGGGTAAGGGCTCTTCTTAACCAGGTGACCATGGACCCAAGCAAAGGGTCAATGAATAGGTTTCAGAAAGTTCCACGAACTTGGACTTAAAAAAAACCCAACTTTGTTCATTAACTTCTAACTGAAATGTGGTATTTCCTTCCATGTTGAATTTTAAAAAACGGATTCTTCTGAGAAGAGATCCATAGGTTTCATCAGACAGCCAAAGGGCTCCATGAGCCAGAAAAGATTAAGAAACTTTCCCTAACATCTCTTGCTTGAGATGTCACTATCCCTAATAATATTTTTTTTAGGTTCCCTTTGTCAGTATCATTTGTCCCCATCCAAATCCTCAGAAGTAGATTGTGGTTGCCATGTCTGTCAGGTGGTAATGTCCTGATAACATGGTCCAGTAAACCACCAGACCTCTCTATTATTTACAAGCTGACAGAGTTTCTTTGAGAGACCTCACCAAGAGGACAGCAACATTATCACTACCCATGTTTTCTTCCTCTCCCCATATTGAGTTTAGATTCAAATCCAAGTTCTTGTGACCTTCAAATGCTCACTGCCTTCCTTTCCTTCCTCCTCTTAAGTTATGTTTCTTTGTTCCGTGTGTGTGTGTGTGTGTGTGTGTGTGTGTGTGTGTGTATGTGTATGTGTGTGTGTGCTGGAAGTAGCATGAACTAGGTCAGGAGACCTGATCATTAAATTTGGGGGGTGAATATTTGCTCCTAGAAAATCTGCAGAACTACAAAGTAGGGCTTACTTTATGGTTTCATTGACTGACTAGACTTAAGAAAATGTTGAAGATTAACAAAACAGATTAAATTTAAAAGGGTATCTAGCTCACACTTTTTTGTCCCACCAGAATTCGCTGTTAAAAACCTCTGGAGACCAATTTTCATGATGATTTGATATAGCAAATTGTTGATTTTTCTTGTGGCTATGGAGCAAGGATTGCTTTTTCTTTGGGAGCATTTCTATCTTTTCTCTTGAGATGAAATTATCTTTAGTTAGTAATTAGCAACACGAACCTAAGCCAATCAAAACTGAGCACAGGTCTTATGCAGAATCCAAGGATCAAGTTTTTCACACATCACCCAAAATAATATTAATAATAGCTAACACATACCTAATGCTTTAATATTTGCAAAGTACTTTACATATATCTCATTCTCTCTGCTCAACAGGAAGCATCTATTACTATTCCCATTTGATAGATAATCAAACTGTGGAGGACAGAGGTTAAAGAATTTGCCTTGGGTCATTTAGCTAATGACAGGCAAAATTTGAACTCAGGCTCATGAGCCAAGGAGGAGACAAACTTTTAGTCTTCAAATATTTCTTCTATCTTTTACTTCTTTCCTCTCTTTTGTTATTGCTGTTCAGTCATTTTTAGATGATCAGATTTTAGATGTGTTCTTCTCTTTTCCTCTATGTCATAGTTTATAAAATGGTTAGTGCCAAGACCCTAGAGTTAAGACTCTGGTGGAAGAACTGGATAGGGAAATACTCCAAGGATTTGGAGGTGGAGGTGTGTGGGAGGGATAGGGCAGAGTTACATATCTCAATCCTCAGCCTTCTCCTGGCTACCCCAAAGATGTAGGACTATTTCACATCCATCTCAGGTAGGCAGCTAGGTGGAACATTGGGCAAGAGACCTGGACTTAGACCTGTTGAGGTTTAGGGGTGTTGAGACCTCAAAATAGCAGCAAGAGAGTCTTGCCTGAATGAATTAGATCCAAACCTTCTTTCAGCCAAAGAAAAACAAAGATTGTTAAAAATCCACCATACTGGGTAGACTCTTAAGGAATCAGAACATTTGTATTGTATTTGTATTGACAAATGGGCCAGAATGAATCTGAGCCAAACTGAATCTGAGTACTTTCATGGAAACAAGATGGGTCTTATAGACAGAAAGACTGAGGGAGAGATCTTGGGGTACCAAGTAGTCTGAGGTGTCTGGAGGAGTAGGGGCTATCTAGGGAAGCTCTTAATGGAAGTGACCAGTAGCCTGTGTTGACTGGAGGTCAAATCTAGGGAAGATCTTGATGGGAAAGACTAGTATGCTGGGGTGACTAGAAATCAAGTTTAGGGAGGATCTTGATTGGGATGGGGTAACTAGAGGTCAGATGCCAGGAAACAAGAAAATGGAATTTTGATAGAATCAATGGTGAGAAGTAGTCAGAGGCAATCCAGATGTAACAGAGATTTGGGCATAGAGATTATGAAAAGTTTATGGTTTCAAGAGGACACCAGATCAAGTGGGGAAATCCAAGGTTCAACGTGGGGTTTTTCAGGGTCCTTTAGACAAATGGGACCCAAACTTTTTTGGGCTAAGGGACAAAAGTCTCAACCTGGACCTGTGCTCCATCAGAGCCAGGAAGACCTGAGTTGAAATACGGCTTCAGACACTGTGTGACCCTGGAGTAGTCGGAACCTTTCTGGGTTTCAGTTTTCTCACCTTTTGAATGGGAGCAATAATAGTACATAGTTCCCAGGGCTGTCAGAAGGATCCAGTGAGATAATTGTTTGTAAAGCACTTTGGAAATGTTTAAGTAGTATACAAACATTGGCTATTATGTCAGAGAACTACAGAAATAAGCAATTTTGAGACATCACTTCAACTGATTTTTTTTTAAAAGACTGAAGCAGACCACTTCTTTTTGGGGCAAGAAGGCTATAATTTTCTTTTAACAATGGGCACTCCAACAGAGGACTTGAGCAGCCACACTTTTTCCACCCAAGAGGGAGCTCAGCTTAAATTCCCACCTTGTCTCCCAACCTCCTCTGATTCTAGTCTGGCTCGTAGACCTGTCCTCAGTCACCTCAGTCGGATTATAGGCTTTGGGGAGTTGGGTTTATAACAAATATTATAATCTGATCTTTGTTCTCCCCACTCTCTTCTTTTTCCAGCTCAGATCCCTGTGGTTCCAACTTGGGTTTGACCAATCGCTGCGCAATCACCATAAAAACAATCTCTCTCCCAAATCTACTTTTCCTTGGGACTTGTCTCTTGGTTTTGCTTCTATGTAGCCTGGATCAACCCCTATCAATCCCTACCCTACCTAAGGAAAAAAATCTCAGGGATTTAACCCAGGCAAACCTGAGAAACTTGGCCTAAACCAGGTAGGCTAATGTGCTAGTAAAACAGAATTAACTGAAATATACATGTGCACATACATGCACACACACATACCTACATAGTATGCATGCATAATGTTTAAATTATATATAGATATAGTAGATTTTTTAAACATGAGAGACAGCATGACATAAGAGATAACAGTTATTCCTGGAGTCAGTAGTCAGGAAGACAAACTTCAAATAATGCCTCAGATTCATACTAGCTATCTGGGCAAATCACACTTCTCAGCCTTAGTTCACTCATCTGTAAAATGCAAGATAGTAAAAATAACGCCTGCCTCATAGAATTGTTGTGAATTTCAAATGGTCAGATACGTAAAGTGCTTCTCAAGTCTTTACAGTCTGCAACTCTTTAGAGTTAGATGAATGCCAGCTATTATTATTAATTACTGTTGCTGCTATTATAGTGGCCATGTGACCAGGAGCAAATCACTCAAGCTCTCAGTGTGCTAGACAATTCTCTACGACTATATCAGCTTCAGAGAGTGTGCCAGATTGCATGGATAGAAAGAGTTTCCTCATCAAAAATTCCCTAACCCAATGAAATCATATGCAGAGTTAAAAATAACCAAACATAGGCAGACGTTAAAGTTCATTTATAATATTCTTCTATATGCCCACATGGGGTTTGTTTTACTGTTGTTTTCATTGTCATTATTTTTAACTTCTCAGTATCTATTCTTAAGGAACTCAACTTAAGCAACTCCCATGAAGTGATGAGAAAACAGATTTACCTTTATATTCTTTATGAAAGATGAAGGCAACATAGAAATGGAGAGCTGCACTAAGAGACAGCAGATCTGGGTTCAAGTTCTGATTTTATTACCAATTGATTAGCAGGGTTCCTCTTATTTCCCTGTAGCTCAGTTTTCTCCTCCACAAATTGAAAAGTTGGCCTAGATGTTTTCTCCAAGGTTGATCCCAATCATCAAGTTCCATGATTCTATGCTGGATTTACAAAGTGAAATAAAAGTATAAATACAATTTCTGGGAGTCTAGAGATCTGTGTGTCAGTTATGTTTCTACCACTTAGGGGCAAGCACAATATGGTGGGGGAAAATGCTGGATTTGGAATCAAGAGGTTGGGCTGCAATGAAGACTGGATTTGGAATTAGAAGACATGGGTATGAATCTTGCCTCTAGTGCACATGGCTTGTGCAGCTCTGGGCAACTTATTTAACCTCTCTGATCTTCATTTTCCTTATTTATAAAGCAAAGAGACTGAACTAGATGACCTCAGAGGTCCCTTCAGCTCTAAATCTATGAATTTACTTACTTATTAAGACCTTGAGCAAGATGTGTATCCTCTCAGGAC
>JAQQSK010014851.1:0-10985 GCA_028658325.1 Potorous gilbertii | reverse complement strand
GTCTACAGCTGAGGACTAGCTAGAGAAGTAGGTGATTACACAAGAAAATGGATATGGGAATGGAGTTCAGTGAACTATGAGGCTCCTAGGGTACTGAGATAGAATCTAGCATCTATTGCATGTGCAAGATCCTTATCATGGTGAATCCCGACATGGGAATATTGGTGACTCTGTTTCTTGATCTGGGAGAGCTGTGGTGACATTGAATGAAAGTGCTTTGAGGAGACTGTAAATATTCTGTGGAACAGGGACATGGGTAGACCTTCATGAAGTGATTTGAGTTTTCTAGTCACTTAGTGAAGATGGGCGTCTTTGATTAGCTCCAGAGGTATTCAAAAAGTTCTGTTAAATTTAGCCACTTCCTCTTTGCCTCAGAAATCTTGGGAGAATCTCAGTGACTATTTTGCTAAATATTACAAGTGAAGGGAGTGAAGCCTGTGACCTTAAGATTTCCAAAATTCCAGGGCTCCTCTATGTCCTGAAATTCCAGCATTCAGGTTTCCAGCCAGTATCAATATGCTGAAAAAGGAATGTCAACCAGGAATACTCTTTGTGACTCCAGTTCAGAGATAGCTGAAAAAAGTTCTTTGCATGTGAATTTTTTGGGAAACATTTTATGTAGTAATTGAACTAAGCTGAGCGTACTCTTCCCATAGAAGGGGGGTGGTGCGGGTCAAAGTATATCCTTAAGATATTAGGATAAATATTTGTACTTTGTCTCACTATGTCTTCAAAAAATATTAACCCTTTGTAAATATATTTCCTGTTAGATATTAAAATGAGAATATAATACCTAGGGACTCAAGGAAATGACAGTGTATAAAAGAGAACCCGACAAATCTCTCAGACTGCCCTTGGACCTTGAGGAACTGATGTGGGAGCAACTTTGAATATGAATCAACAGCATAGTATAGTAAGTGAAAAATCTAATGTCACCATAGCCTGAATTAAATGAGGTATAGTGCCCAAGATAATAGAAGTGGTAGTACTATTGTCCCTGGTCAGAACACAGCATATGTACAATTTCAGTTATGAGCACCATGTTTTAGAAAAGACCTTGCTAAGTTGGAGAATATCCAGAAGAGAGTGACTAGATGGTGAAGGTCCTTGAGAACATACCATTTAAGATAATGTATGTAAAGCACTTTGCAAAACTTAGAGCACTATATAAATGTCAATTATTATTGCTATTACCATTTGAAGAAACTGCAAATGTTTACCCTGCAGAAGAAAAAAATTTAAATAGAATGTAATAAGTAATAAGCTGTCTTCAGCCCTTCTATTTGAAGGACTGTCATAAAGAAAGGGAATTAGATTTGTTCTGGTTGGCTCAGAGGGCAAAAATGGAAGATATGTATGGAAATAACCAAAAACAGGGAACAAGATAGTGGTCTTCACAGTAGAATGAGCTGCCTATATAGATAGTAAGATTTTTATCATTGGAAATCTACAAACAGAAGTCAACTGGATACTTACTATATAAGGGTGATGTTGTTGACTAATGGATTGGAGGTAGAAGTATCTTTTAAACTTGCGCTTATATGACACCTCTAGAGTAAGAGGAGTGAGGATTGTCTTTGAGAACTGGACAGGAGAAGAGAATTTTTAAAATAATTTTATATACTAAATGAGTTTTTGTAATTGTAAAATTTATTAATTTATTGTTCACATCTTTTGTTGGTGGCGATGAGTTTTCAAAATCTGGAAATATTTTCTATCTTGGTACATTTAATAAAAGGATAAGAATTTAAGAATATCTCAAAGAACCAGGTTACATCAATAGACACGTTGTTTATCTATCTATCTATCTATTCATCTGTCTATATCTCTACATTTTTCATGAACATAAATATATAAACATACACATACGCATATGCAAACACTTACATACCCACATAGGTATATATGCATATGTATACATGCATGTGTATATATGTATGTGTGCATACATCGGCATGTGTTTGTATAAACACATGTGGGTATGTGTACAGCTGTGTATGCATATGTATACATATATGCATATAATACACATATATACATACATACATAGTTGATTTTGTCATTCATTCTTGAAGAGGACCAAAATGACATTATAATGCTAGAGTCAATTGCAAGTATGTCTTACTGTGGCTGATCACAACAACATGAGCTCAGAATATTTTACCCTAGGTTGGCCACCAATAGTCCATGTGAACATTTGGGGTGGAATCTCTAAATTTGCACATCTTTCATTTTTATCGGTATTTCAATTCTGCTTTGCTCATAGATACCTTCTCTGATAAGGGCATTCCATGCTGAGTGATCTTGTGCCATTATCTCCCATGTCACACAATCGATTCTAAAATTCTTAAGAGAGACCTTGAGAGTATCCTTATATTGCTTCTTCTGACCACCATGTGAATGTTTGCCCCCTGTGAGTCCTCCATAAAATAATCTTTCTGGCAAACATACCTTTTCCATTAGAACAATGTGGTCAGCCCACTGGAGTTGCACTCTCTGAATCAGAGTTTGAAAACTTGGTAGTTTAGTTTGAGAAAGGACCTCAGTATCTGGTACCTTATTTTGCCAGGTGATCTTCAGAATATTCCTCAGACAATTCAAATGGAAGCAATTCAATTTCCTGGCATGGCACTGGTATACTGTCCAGATTTCACAGGCATATAATAATGAAGTCAGCACAATGGCTCTGTAGATCTTCAGTTTTGTAGCCAGATTGATATGTCTTCTCTCTCATACCTTCCTTTGGAGACTCTCAAACACTGAGCTAACTCTGTCAATACATGCATCATCCTCACTATCAATGTGTATGTCCCTGGAAAGCACACTACCAAGGTAAGTCAACTTATCCATAGATTTGAAAACTTCTCCATTTGCTATAACCAATACATACATTCATGTTTGTATATGGGGTGTAGCATGTCTAGGTGTAAGGGTTACTCTTCAGGACTGCTTTCCACTTTTGCTATCTACCTGTTCCACCTAACTCTCAACTGTGCCTCCAAGAAGCTATAGCATGCATATTGGCAATACCCTGGTAAACCATTTTGACAGATGAATTAAAGCAGATTGAAGGTAAAAAAAGGGGTCCCAAGTCCATTGGTGAGGTAAGGGGTGTCTACCCCAAGCATGCGAAGACTTCCCCAGATGAAATAGGCAGATGAAAACAATTTGTTCCAATGGTCACGAAGGTAGCTGAAGCAGATACTGTGGCATGCTTAGATCTTAGTTAGACATTTAAAATACCAAGGTCATCCACTGTATTTTGAGCCATCACCAGTCATCTTGAATATGTCTTGCCACTGGACTTTGATGACCATGGAAGATTGAGGCTGAGGACTGCAGCTTTGCCTCCCTTAAATATAATTTACACATGAATCAAAATACATCACTCATACCATTTTACCATTATATCCATCTCAAAGTCTTGTGGTGACAGGCAAGTAATGAAACAGTAGGTATAGATACATTGAGAGCTATAGTCATGATCCTGCACACAGGCAGCCCAACTCATAGGGTTGTTTCTCCCTGGAAAGAGCAGAGGGATTCAGCAGCCCTCTGCATGTCTGAGCAGCCTTTTAAGGACCAACTGCTGACCTTCTAGTATGAGGAAGGGAATGGAAAAGATGCCCTAAAAATTTTATGCTTATCCAACCCTGGCCTGATTACCATGGCACGTAGGCAATCCCACTCTGTGGTCAAAATACAAAGAAATGCACAAAAACATCTACAAAGATTGTTCTACTTACCATCTGCACATGGAATGTTCACACACTTATAGACAACACAAAATACAGTAGACCTGAAAGACAAACAGTTTTTGTTGCAAGAGAACTCAGCAGGTATTGCATCCAAATAACAGCCCTTAGTGAAACAAGCCTGGCAAATGAAGGTCAGCTTACTTAAGTTGGAGCTGGATACACGTTTTTATGGTGTGGCTGCAGTGAGGGGGAATGGCATGACACTGGTGTAACTTTTGCATTCAAAATTAATTTGGTCAACAAACTTGTATGCCTGCTAAAAGGAGTGAATGACAGGCTCATGACAACGTGATTGCCACTTGAAGGAAAACATCATGCCACTATCATCAATGCCTATTCTCCCACAATGATCTGATGAGGTCAAAGAAAAATTTTACTCACACCTGGAGATGCTTATCATCAATGTGCCAAAAGAGGACAAGCTTATAATTCTGGGTGATTTTAATGATAGAGTAGAATCAGACTAGTAGACTTGGCAGGGAATCCTAGGGAGGAATGTAAAAAGCAATAGCAATTGTCACTTACTACTAAAAACTTGTGCATCTTGTGACCTCATAACCAACACTGTCTTCTGTTTACCTAAATGGAATAAGACTTCGTGGATGCACCCTCATAGGAAGTATTTGCATTTAATAGATTATGTGACTGTAAGGGGAAGAGACAGACGGGATGTAAGAGTGACGAAAGCAACGTGTAGGACAGAATGCTGGACTGATTACAGACATCCTCTCCAAGACAAATATTCACATGAAACAAAAGTGGTGTGTCTAGAGCAAAGCAACCGCCAGAAGAGTTATCAATGAAATACAGCTTTTCTCTGAGAGGGAACAATTTGTGCTAAATCGCAGGGAAAGTTGAGCCAACAGACATCTTACTTTGAGAGTAGATTTTTGAAGTTCAGAGAGAGAGAGGCTGAAATCATCCACTAGAATAGTTTTGATATCTATTTCTTTCTGTTATTCCCTTAACTTCTCTAAGAAATTGGATGCTATACCACTTGGTGCATTTTTGTTTAGTAATGTTATTACTTCATTGTCTATGGCACCTTTAAGCAGGATATACTTTACTTCCTTATCTTTTTTGATTAGATCTATTTTGATTTTGCTTGGTCTGAGATTAGAATTGCTACTCCTGCTATTTTTACTTCAGTTGAAGCATAATATATTCTGCTCCAACCTTGTATCTTTATCTTTTGTGTATCCCCCTTTTTCAAATGTGCTTCTTGTAAACAATATATTGTAGAATTATATTTTTAATCGATTCTGCTATAGGCCTCCATTTTATGGGAGAGTTCATGTCATTCACATCCACAGTTATGATTGCTAAAAACCAAATTCAGTGAGAGTAAAGCTCAAACAATGCTCATCTCCGTCCTTCTTTCCTTCTACTATAATATGTATTTTTCCCTTTTGATGTGATTTAATTTATGCTTTTCTACCTTCTCCCTTCCTCTCCTCCCCTGCATGCTTTAATTAGGTTTTTTTTATCGTCATATTAGTTCATTTATACCCACACCCCATGTATACTCCTTTTAAATGTTTTAATGAATATACAATTCTCAGGATTAACAAATATCATCCTCCCATACAAGGATGTAGACAGTTTGCCCATATTTAATAACAAGTAGTTTTTTTTCCTTTTCTTACTCCTGTTTACTTTTATGTGTCTCTCGTGAGCCTTGTTTTTGAAGGCCAAGTGTTATTTCGACCTCGGGTCTTTCATCAGGAAGGTCTGGAAATCCTCTATTTCTTTGAATGTCCATCTCCATACCTGAAAGATTATGCTTAGTTTTGCTGGGTAGCTGATCCTTGGCTGCAGTCCAAGCTCCTTCGCCCTATAGAATATCATATTCCAATTCTTCTGATCTTTAAAGGTAGAAGCTGCAAGATCCTGTGTGATCCCGATTGTAGTTCCTTGATATTTGAATTGTTTCTTTTTTAAACTGTTTGAAGTATTTTCTCTTGGACCTCATAATTTTGGAATTTGGCAACAACATTCCTTGGTGTTTTCAATTTGGAATATCTTTCATGAGGTGATTGGTGGATTCTTCAATGACTATTTTGCCCTCTGAATCTAGGAATTCAGTGCAGTTTTCCTGAATGATTTATTAGAAAATATTGTCCAGGCTCTTTTTTTCATCATGACTTTCCAGTAGATTTTCTTGCCTGGATATATTTTCTAGGTCACTTGTTTATTCCAGTGGGATGCTTTGTATTTTCTTCTTTTTTTTCATTCTTTAGATTTTGTTTGACTAATTCCTGATGCCTCACACAGGCATTAATTTCTACTTGCCCAATTCTAATTTTTATAAATTGTTTTCTTCAGTTAGTTTTTGTATTTCCTTTTTATAAAGAATTATTTTCTCCTGTCATATTTTATATCTCCTTATCCATTTGGCCAATTTTACTTTTTAAGGCGCTAAATGTATTTTTAAATTATTGGTCAATTTTTCTTCTACCTCTTGAATTTGACTTTTAAAATGCTTCTTGAGCTCTTCCAAGAATGCTCTTTGGGACTGAGAACAGTTCATATTCCCTTGGTTTCACATGTGAATACAGTATCAATGCTGTCTTCTTCTGAATTAGTATTTTATTTTTCCCTCTCCCTATAATAGGATGCTATGGTCTTTGGTTTTCTAATTTGCTTCTTGCTCATGGTGATTGTCTTTTTATTGGATCCAATTTCAAGTGAGTCTCTGTTTCTGGGACACAGGGGGCTATGTCCCACATTTCTTTTGCTGGAGCCAGTGTCCTGCTTACTGACTTTGTGTTCTGTAGTCTCTGGTTTTTTCAACTGGAAACTAAACAATGCTTTAGCTTATCTGGTGCTGAGCTCCTGGTGGGTGCCAGGGCCAAGTCTAGATGAAGTCTGAGGTTCCCTGGGGTCATACTTAAGTTCACAGCATGATATATGGGGGAGTAATAGTCTGACCATGTGAGGTCTCCTCCTCCACTAGGGTTGTACTAACCCAGTCTGTGCTGGTGTCTGCTCAATTTCCCTGGCTGTGCTAACACACACCTGGGGTTGTGGTGTTGGTGTTTACTGGCTCCACTGCCCTCCCTCGACTCAGGATCTCCCCTTGGTCTGCTGGGGTGGAGCTTGCTTGGACACTTCTGGTCCTGCACTTGTCCTCCCCTTCAGTCACAGCAAGAGGGACCCTTTCCAATGGTTTCCCTAGCCTCCAAGTTAAAAGACTGTTTACCCCTTTTGCTGACTCCACTATTCCAGGATTTTTCCTGGGTCAATATTCTCTGGGTTTTTCAAGATCAACAAAGAAAGAGTGAGAGCACTTACAGTTTTCTCCACCATCTTAGCTCCTAGAAGTTAAAGTAAGTAACTTCCAAGCATCTTATCTGTGGGCTGATAGCCCCACGTGTAGCTGCTGTAACTTCCATGGACCCTGCACTTCTCTCTTACCCAGTTCTTCTGGACTCCTGTCCTTGTGATGAGTGGTTTGGGAATCTGAACTGCTGCGTTGGTGCAGCCTGACCAGGCCGTTCCCACTCTGCTATGGCTGCATCTGCTCTGATGCTTTTACCTGCTCTGTCCAGAGTCCTCCGTAACTGGCAGGTCCTTCCCCTGGAAAGTGATCATTGTCCTGAGAGCCAATGTGGCTTCAGAAAGGTCTGAGGAATAGTTGATATAGTATTTCCTATCCATAATTCCAGGAGAAATACTAGGAACAGAGAAGAGCTCTGTACGCAATGTTTGTAGATCTGTCCAAGACCTTTGCTATAAGTCACAAGGGCTTGTGAAAATTACCAAAATTTGATTGCCCAGAGAAGTTCATCAACATTGTACATCAATTTCATGACAATGAATGAGCAATGCTCTCCTGCTTTCCCAGTCACCAATGGAGTGAAACAAGGCTGTGTATTTACCCTCATACTGTTTAACATGATGATTTCAGCCATGTTATCAAATGTTTTCAATGGAAATGAACATAACATCAAGGTCAGCTACTGCACTGATGGTAAATTCTTCAATTTGAAAAGGCTACAAGCCAAAACCAAAGTGGAGGTAGTATTGGTGCATGATTTTCTTTTTGCAGATGATTGTGCACTCACTGCAGCCTCTGAAGCTGAGATGGAGCAAATTATTGTTCAATTCTCTATTGATTATGTTAATTTTGGCCTAATAATTAATGCCAAGGAAACATAGATGCTTCATCAGTCACCACCACACCATCCATATGTTGAATCATTGGTTACACTGAATGGAGAAGTTCTGAAATCTATCTATGGATAACCTCACTTACCTTGGTAGTATAGTTTCCAAGGATGCACACATTGCCAGAGCTAGCTCAGTATTTCTGAGACTCCAAAGGAAAGTATAGAAAAGAAGAGGTATTAGATTGACTACTAAACAGAAGACCTAGAGAATCATCATTGTGTGCCTGTGAAACCTGGACAATATGTAGGTGCCATGCCTGGAAACTGCATTGCTTCCATTTCAATTGTCTTAGGAAGATCCTGAAGATCACCTGGAAGGATAAGATAACAGACACTGAGGTACTTTCTCAAAATAAACTGCCAAGCATTCAAACTCTGCTTCAGAGAGCTCAATTCCAATGAACTGGTCAGGTTGTTTAAATGCATTCGGTACACTTGCCAAAAAGACTATTTTATAGAGAACTCACATAGTGCAAGAATTCCCATAGTGATAAGAAGAAGTGATACAAGGAGACCCTTAAGATTTCTCTTAAAACTTTGGAATTGAGTGACATGGGAAACACTGGCACAGAACTGCTTAGCATAGCATGTCCCCATTAGAAAAGGTGCCATCCTCTGAGAAAAGCAGAATTGAAACAGCTCAAAAGAAATACAGGGTGCACAAATTTAGAGTATCTATCCCAAATGTTCAGACAGATTATTTGTGCATGACCTGTGGTAGATCATTCTGAAATTTTATTGCTCTGATCAGTCACAACATGTAACACTGAAACTTGACTCTAGAATAGTGATTTCATTTTAGTCCTCTTAGAGAATGAAGGATGATAACCATCCAGTCATGTGTATGAATATGTATGTACACACATATGTGTATATGTGTAGTATTCGTTTTTAAATTAATCACTTGCAGCTAACCACTTCTCTTTAGTTACATAGACTTCACCTTAGTTAAGCTCTTCATCATCTGTCATCAGGAATATTTAAGGCAATAGCCCCTTAATTAGTCTTATTCCTAGTCTCTCCTCCCTCATCTAGTCTATCTTTCTCACTGCTTGCTGACAAAGTGATTTTCCTTAAGCATAGATTTGACAATCTTATCTTCCTCAATAACCTTCTGTGGCTTCCTATGTCCTTGAGGATAAAATAATCTCCTCTTTGTAAAAAAAAAAAAAACCTTTTACAAACTTTTTCTAATCTATTTTTACATGACTTCTGCACTCTGAAATTCAGCCATACTGGTCTTTTGATTAGCCCTCTATTCCAATTACCATTTCCCCTTCCATTTCCAGGAGACATTCCCCAATGACTAAATTATGTACTCTTCATTTCTACATTATAAAATCTCATTCTTTCTTCAAGAAGCCGATCAAAGAATTATTTTCAAAATGAAGTTTTCCTTGACTCTCAATTACTATTGCCAGCACTCCTAAATGACCTTGTATTTAATGTCTTTATATTTATTTTTATTTATTTTCTTTATGTTTATTCCACATATGTTGATGTATATATCTGTTGTTTCCCCTGTTAGAATGTAAGGACGCAAGGAGTAAAGGTTGTGCCATTGCTTATATGTATATCTCCAGTAAGTATCATTGTGATTGCCATATAGCAAGTGCTTAAGTAAGTGATTCTTTATGGAAGAACTGGCAAAGTTTCATTTTATATCTGCAAGATCAATGTTAGTGATTAAAAAATGATTTTATTTAGGTTATTAAATGAGAACATTCCTAACATCACACTGGGAATATATGCTCCTCAAATGCAATTCCCTCTAGAGGTAGAATTACTGACTCTGTGTCTAAAATAACCTACCTGGTGGAATGAAAACTTGACAGGATGATGTTCATCCTTTGTATGTGTCTTAATAGACTGCCACAGAACTGAGGGCATCAAAGCAAAATTTAATACTTCACAGTGGCACAGTTCACACTTAAAGATACATTTGCCAGTTGTAGTTTTTTTCTTCACCAAATGGGAAAATGGCAGAAATAAAATGACTCTGATTTCCATTTTACCTATGGTTTTCCAAGTCACTGACCAGAGTGACAGGGAATCTGTGTGGGAAGCTTTTAGGCTGTCCCTTTCAGCAAACATAGAAATTATCATATTACACTTATATTTTCCAATGGACTTTTGACTGACTCTTCATTATTACCCAATGGCAGCACTTGCTTAACATCAAAAACTCTAAGAAAGTTTTTTTGGAGTATTTCCTATAGAAAGGTAATTTGTTAGAAAAGCCAGATTTGAAAGATGTATAACTGGCAAGATAAGAGACACAATGGAGACCCTTTTGACCTTAAGTTGGTTGGGGAGGCTAGTCAATCATTTATTAGAGATTTAAAGCATGCACCGGACAAGATTTGGACTAGGCCAAAACACTCAAAATTATAAAACCCTTCCCCAAAGCAATGGTCAAAATTACCCTGCAATTCTCACATAAATACATCAACTTTTTCAAAAATGAAAACAAAACTCAAACCAAAGAAAACAAAAATGCGAGACTAACACAAGCAGTTTATTCCAAGTGAGAACAAATGTAGCATATATATTGTTTGATATGGTACCTGAAAAAGAGAAAAAATGTAAGACACCTGTCATGTTCAGAACTAGATTGCAACTATGTGACAGGATGTGTATGGGCAGAATTACTGAAGGTCAATAACAATCATCAAAAAATGTAGACCTTCAGCTGAAAAAGGTCACCCAGTCACTCACTGGTCTCCAGAGGTGTTCAAAAATACATTTTAGGTTACTACATTTGACTGTAGTCCTGCATCCTGTATCTTGCACTGTACAGGTAGGGATCATCCAACTCACATGTAAGTAAACTCTCCCCACTTTTCGAATGCCTTTCATAGCTCAAAGGACTTCAGCCCCTTTTCACTCTTCCTGGTGTCCTCAGGAGCATTGAGACAAAAGTATGTGTTTTTTGTATTTAAATTTTCTAATTAATTAATTGATTTGATCTACATTCATTTCCACAAGATTTTGAGCTTCAAATTTTCTCCTCTTCTCCTGCCCCCTCACTCTAAGGTGGCCTGCATTCTGATTA
>JAQQSK010014850.1:0-10985 GCA_028658325.1 Potorous gilbertii | reverse complement strand
ACATCATCATCATCATGATCATCATGATCATCAACATCATCATCATCACCATCATCATCAACATCATCATCATCATGATCATCATGATCATCACCATCATCATCAACATCATCATCATCATCATCATCATCATCATCAACATTATCAACATCATCATCATCACCATCATCATCAACATCACCATCATCAACATCATCATCATCATCATCATCATCCTCATCATCATCATCTTAGCTAGTATTTGTATAGAGCTTCAAGGTTTACAAAAGCACTTTACACTTATTTCATTTTGTCCTTACAACAATTCTCAAACAGGATTTTCTGGAAGCGTTTAGAGCCTCCATCTTTCTTAGAGTTCAAAGAAGTGGGACAACAGATTTTCCTATAGAGTGTAAATTCTTTGAGGAAAGGGATTTGTTTTTGCTCTTCTTTGCAGTGTCTGTTACATTAAACTCTTAATACATGCTAATTGCCAGACAGACAGCAGTGTGATTTTATAGTGGGAAACAGGGAGAGAAATTTTTCCTCTCCCTTCAATGCTGGTCTAACTGAATCTGTAGATGTGTTCATCCCACCAACTATTCCCGGTCAACAGACCATGACTATTAAAGGTTTGGGTTTGAGATCCTCTCTCTCCCAAGGCAATTGTTCACAAGAGTGCATGGTTCTCTATTCCACTCCCCTTAAACTACTCAACTATTTTTATCCCTCCAAGGGATAGAATCACTATTCAAGACCAGGTGGGCAATACCTTGAGACTGCTGTATCACAAGTCACAGTCTTCACCCAATTTAGCATTAAAAAATAATTAAATCATAGGCAATCGTGATTAAGTTAGGTGGTACAGTGCTGGGTATAGACTCAGGAAGAGTTCAGATCCTGATTTAGACTCTTACAAGCTATGTAACCCTGGGCAAGTCACCTTGTCTCTGCCTGCCTTGGTTTCCTTGTCTGTTAAATGGGAATAATAATGCCATCTACCTCACAGAACTGTTGTGAGAATCAAATGAGATAACATTTATAAGGTGCTTTCAAACCTTAAACACTAAATAAATGCTATTTATTATTATCAGTGTTCTGACATGAAGGCTTGATTACAAATAAGTCAATTAAGGCATAAAACTTAAAAATCAATCAAAGAACAGGATTATAAGCCCACTAGTTTATAGACCTCTATCCAAATGCAGATGGGAAAGTATGCATTACCAGATGTAGGATGTAAAATCATTTAAAATGACAATTCCTGAATGCATGAGTAGCAGTATATAACAATAAGGAATAAAGACAGTCCTCTATGGCACAGAGACCTTTAACATCCAGGTCCTTTGGGCTGACACACATTGATAAGCCCCAAATTCATCTCTCAGCATCTTTATGAGAGTTTTGACTTTTGCCCTGAATTACCCAAACACAAACTTTGGCTAAGACCTCTGGACTGCAATCTGAGATAAATTAAGCCCCAGGTCTCTGCGTATCATTGCTGACAATGATTCACAAGTATTGCAAATAAAACAAATCACATTGATGAATGACCGAAGGGCACCCTGGGACCATTTCTTACACTGTTAGAATTGCGACTACGTGTGTAGGCCAAGATGGCCCTGCTGAACCATGGAGCCTGAGTTTCCACTGAATTTTCATTCAACTTGGACCACAGATGTAGCTACTCTGCAAGTGCCCCATGTAGGTTAGGAGGAGATGCCTTTAAAGGGTGCACAAGGAAGGGCAGAGGAAGGTCTATTGGTTCATTTGCAAAACTTGGCATATGAATTTGATTGCTGCAGAATCTCAGGAAATATCAGAATCTTGGAGCTGAAGGGAACCCTCAGATGTCATGCAATCCAACCTGGCCAACAATCCCCTCTGGGTTGTCCAGTCACTTTGCTTAAAGCCAGTGAGCAAGGGAGAACTCACCACCTCCTGAAGGATTAGACTCTCCTCTGCATTGGAATTGCTCAAACAATAGCAAATTTTTCCTTGCATCAAGTCTAAATCTGCTTCTTTGTAATTTCCATCCATTGCTAATTCTTCTCTGGGACCAGGAAAAACAAATTGAATGCCATTTTCAACAGCCCTGAAAATTCTATAGAAGACAGCAATTAACTTTTCCTCTAAGTCTTTTCTTCTACAGGTTAAGCATTCCCAATGCTTTTCAACCAGTCCTCAGATAACCCCAAGGTTAATACCCTTCACCCAGCTGCCAATCCTCCTCTGAACAGCTCTTTCCTAAAATGAGATTCCCAGGACCCAATCGCAACAGTGGGAATCTGGTATGAAGTGAACAGAGTACTATTCCCTTTCTCTTTCTGGATGTTGCTTCTTTACATGCAATCTAGAATAAAATCAATTTCATTAGTTGCCATATCACTCTCACACAGTATATTCAGGTCATTAAAAGCTCTCTAACCCCCCAAGTCTTTGTCAGATGTACTGCCATATCACCATGTCATCACTCTACTGGACTTAGGAAATGTATTTTTTGAATCCAAGTGTAATCATTCATATTTATCCCTATTATTTTTTATTTTATTGAAAACTTAGAGGTTTTTCCTTTGGAGTCCTAAAATATTAGTGAACAAACTTTTGGGGATCTGGGAGAAATCTACAGACTGAGGAGCTTACGTCACTGAAAGGGAAAATGTCCAAAGTCCCACAGCTAGTGACTGGTAGATCTGGAATGAAAACTGAAGTTTAGGCTTAGAGTTCGGTGTTTTTTCATTACATCAGTCTGCATTCTTCTGCAGTTGTCTTGTTTTCTAGTAAGGAGAGGAGAGCATTCAAAGCAAATGCTGATTGTCTCCCCCCTACCCTTTCTCCCTGCATAGTTTCCTTCACTTGTCTGAAGTCTGAGGGTTTGAGGCGACTTTAAATGAGAACTGGGGAGGTGGGGAATAATTTCCTCAGTGCCTAGTTCCCCACCCCCACCCCCACGTTTAGCAATCCAACCCTGTGCCTCTTCACAGCTGCATAGGGAAACAGGATATGTAATGGAGACCTGGAACTTTCCACCGCTGGGGACGGCCCAGTCACACAATACCCCAGTGTTTAATGTTCCTAGCAGAGGTAGCTTGTTCAAATCACGGCATGCTTCACGCATGGTTTAAAATGATAGAAAAGGCTTTAAGCTCGAGAGAGGCAGTTTTTCTAGCAGCTCAGTGGAAAAAGGGAGGGGGGAAGACATAGACACAAAACTGTCATTGATTCTGATTTTTCTCCTACATATTCAGTAGCTTAAAGTGCAATAAGAGACCGTCCTATTATCAGCATAAATCAAAAAAGACCCAATTCTGTTGAGACATCCTGTCCATTAGTCACGTAGGACATAAAGATCTATTTGAAACCTGGAGAAGAACTTAGCAAAACAGACTGCTTGGAGCAGAACAGACTGCTTGGAAAGAGTTGGAGTTGTGCACTTCATTACGGAGGGGCATCCAAGGAAGTCCCATTTGTGGAGGAGGGGAAGTGGAGTCAATGAGGAAGTACATGGGTGGGCATTCTTTGTGCCTACGATGAAAATGACTCTTGCCAGAGGCTCCTCTGGAAAGTAAAAAATATATTCTCTCTACATTCAAGTTAAGAAGTCAACAAACATTATGAAACGCCTACTATGTGCCAAGCATTGTGCTAAGCCCTGGTTAAGCTAGTAAAACTTTTATCAGTTCAGTCTCTACCATCTGGGTTCATTTCTTCAGCTCATTTCCTTTTTTTTTAATTTGCTTGTTTAGACTGTTTGCATACTTGGCAGAAGAAGCAATCATTTAAGAATGACTCCAGTCATTCCAGAACTCTGCCAGATAGAACAGGTCTCTTCCAGTCATTCCAGAGTTGGTCCAGCTATCCCATTCCAGAACTCATGTACTCATTCTAACATGGTTCTAGACATTCCATAGCTATTTCAACCATCCTAATTTTTTTCAGACATTTTCAAATAACATCTTTCTGTTCAAATAATCTGCAGAAATGAAGGCACAAACTCCCATCATTTCAAGGGCTGGCAGGTAGGTGGTGCAGTGAATAAAGTCCTGGGACTGGAGTTGGGCAGATCTGAGTTTAAATCCAGCTTTGGATACTTACTAGCTGGGTGACTTTGGGCAAATCACTTTGTTTGCCTCAGTTTCCTTAACTGTAAGATGAGCTAGAGAAGGAAATGGCAAACCACTCTTGTATCTTTGCCAAGAAAACTCCAAAATAGGGGTCATGAAGAGTCAGGCATGACAGAACAACACCAAATCATTCCAGAAACCACAGTATCCATCCTAGATATTGTGTAAGCATTCTAGATCTCTATCACCATTCAAAAATTCTTTCCTCCATTCTAAGTGTTCCAGAATTTTTCATACAGTATCATTCTGTTCAAACCAGAGAAACCCATCCATATGTCTCTGTCTCTACCCATCCAGGCACTAACATCAGTTGATTTGACAGAATGTTGTCAACCCCACTTTTATTAGTGTCTATAGATGAAAACTTCAGTGAACATGCCTGTCCCCTTTTAAAAAAATATTATCCTTGATTCCTCTTTAAAGATAGATTCATTTCTTCATTGGGGAAAATCCTCCCTTACTTCATGATTCACATATCATAGTACTGTATTTCTGAAGCGTTTGGAATTGATGCATCAGAAAGGCCAAAGGTTTATACCTTGGTTTATATACAACATAATCATGAAATCTATCTCAGCCATCATAGTAACTACATCAGATCATTTGGACCAATATAGCTGAGAGATGAAGAATCAGTCATGAGGGTGGTAGAAAAGACAAATCAATGGTCTCATAGCTGATCACATCACACTATAAAAATGTGGCTTTAATACTGACTCTGTTAGGACCATGACCATTTAAAACTGAAAGAGATTTTAGAAAACAGACAGTCAGAGCTGGAAGAGACCATAGAAATTCGGGTGTCGGCGCTGAATTGACTCTTTGAGCCATGAGGGAACTCAGAACCCGGAATGACAGAGTAATTTTAGAATGTAAAATGTTAGAACCAGAAAGAGCTTTAAAACACAATAATTAATAATCCCCATAGCAAGTGTTATATGGCACTTTGAGGTTTGCAAAGCTCTTTGTATGTGCGGTCACATTGGATTATAGAGTATTAAATATTCTGTGTTAAGTAACACGATAAAACAGAACTGGAAGGGACCTCAAACACGACACGATTTAACCCTATCGTTTTACAAAAGAGGAAACTGAGGACTTGAGAAATTAAATTATTTACTACAAATAAATGGGAGAGCTGACTCTCAAATCCAATTCTGATTAGTCTTTCCAGGGCTCTTTTCACTCTAGTGTGCTTTCCACTGTAACTTTGTCCTGGATAGTAGCTCTGCATTGTTGAAAACAATGGGATTCATTCATCCATCTATCCATCAATTCTTCCATCCATTCTTTTCTCCCCCCTTTCCTTCCCCTCTTTTCCACTTCTTCCTTTCTTTGTCCCTTCCTCTCCTCTCTTCCTTCCTTCCTCTTTCTATCTCTTTCTTTCCTTCTTTCGTTCTTTCCCTCCTTCCCTCCCTCCCTTCCTCCTTTCTTCCTTCCAATGTCTAGTGCTTACTATGTATCCAAGCCATCCATTAAAATGCTACTCTGATGTTTATTCATGGGCTGGAATTATTAAATCTTATGCCAACAAGTCCTGATAAGTTCAAAGCCAGTTGGATAATCTTTGAGTATAAATCAATGTTGGACTGTATGCCTATAGTCTAAGGACTAGTCCAGTTAGTCAGGGAGGCTTAGCTTGTGGATGGTTGACCCCTAGACAATGGATTTTTTTAAACCCATGGAACTCTTTAAACCATCTCCTCAGACAACCTTGGGGGTGAGGTTGTGATCTGCAGCAATGTTGGGGGCATCCATATTGAGAGAACTGTGGATTCTTAACAGTTTAAACTCTGCATACCACAGCACACTTCCCAAAATAGGAAGAGTGGATGGGGGAAACAAAGCTAATGGAACAAGTTCCAGGAGAAGGACACTGCTAAGCCATTTGCTGTATTGAACAATGAGGTCTGAGGTATTTGTATTGTGTTTGTTGTGGGCGAGCGTTTGCATCCACATTTTAATGTTGATGAATGTTTGAGTTGGTGACTTTTAATGACTGCCAAGTGGTTATCATCCATATAAGGATCTAGGTAAATGTTTCAGTCGCCCCTACGATTTTTCAGTCTCTCTCAGAGCCCGTTTATTTGTTCTAGTCAGTGGACAGCGAAGTTTTGTTTGTTGAAACCATTTGGGGCTGAGAACGACAGCGGTGATGGGATCTGATTTATTTTCCACTCCTCCGCCTTCCCCCCATGGCTCCTCTCCTCCTCCCAGCTCCTTGTCCCTGTGACATGGCATAGCATTTCATATACTCAGCTGCAGGGGTGACCCTGCACCAACCCTGGTGGCGCCACTTCTTTTCCTTCCTCCTTACAGCTGTCTCCAGGCCTCCCTATTCATTCATCCTATGCCCAAAGACACCATAATCATGGAGAAGGGTGAGGAGGGGGCATGACTGACTAATTCAGTTTTGTTCTAGGGGGTCTCCCTTCCACGGTGTCGGCTGTAGCAGTCTGAAGAAGCTGCCCAGGGCACCTTTTCTTAATATGAAGAGCCTAGATTCACTGCAAACAGTCATAGAAGATTCCACCCCTCTTCTACATCCTTCTGACTCTCTACTATCTCCCCACAATAGCAGTAATGGCTCCCAGTCCCAGCTACAGATGGAGCTAACACAGGCAGATAGTATGTGAGGCATCCCATTATAGATCATCCAACTGAGCAGAAAAATGGCACCTGAGAGTTGTTTTCGAATGATATGTCTTTTCAGCAAACCCTGAGTGGCTGGAAGTCTCTTTATTACTTGGGGGTCAAGGAAGCAGCCCCTCTTCTCTTGCTATTTCAAGAATCAGGGAGGTGCTAAGATCAGACATCATCTAGATTTACTTGGCCATTAGTCTTGTGGTGATTGTATCTTAAAAGGATTCAAAATGCCACTTCCTAGCAGAGCATGCTGATGCATGAATCAGTTTGTCAGGGAACAGATCCAATCATTCATTTTGTATATTTATTGTACATTTATTAAGGGCTTATTCTGTTTAAGATTCTGGGCTGGGTATTGGGAATATTAAGATGAAAAATGGTACGATTCTTGAATGCTAGTGTCTTCCCTCTGTTAAGTGGAGCCATCATACATAGAGCTCAAGACCAGGAGTCAGAAGATCTGAGTTCAAATTTGACTGCATACCCTTAATAACTGTGTGACCCTTGGAAAGTCACTTAATCCTGTTCTCCTCAGTTTCCTCATCTGTCAAATGAGTTGGAGAAAGAAATGAAAAACCAGTCCATTATCTATGCCAATAAAACCCCAATGAGGCACAGAGAATCAGATAAAACTGAATAACAACAGCCTTGTCTGTATGTTTTTTTGTCTATAATTCTTTGATGTTGTTGCCCTTATTAGACTGTGAACACTTTAAGAGCATGGTCTATTTATTCAATCTTTCATTTAGTCTTTCTTTGTAACCCCAGGGTTTAACACAGTGTCTGGAAAATCATAGATGCTTAATATATGTTTGTGGACTTGTTGACCTAATTTTTTAGGATCTGAGATATCATCCAGTTGGTAGAAATTATTTTTAAAAGATGTTAAACCTTGGCAGACAAATGCTGCTGCTGTTGATATTAATGATGACATTAAAGGAAAAAGGAGAAGGAAGGTAGGGAAGAGGAAGAGGAGAGAGTGTAGCATAGTAGAAAGAACATCGATTTTGCTTTGTAATAGAATGGACACTGGATTTGAAACCAGAGGTCCTGACTCCATAGGCATAATCAGGTAACCTCTTCCTCTCTCTTGTATCTCCTTTTACATTGTGAGGCAGATGGCATAATGGAAAGAGCTCTTGACTTGGGGCCAGGAGGGACCTGGGTTCAAAATCTGTCTCTATGACTGTGAACAAATTGCTGAACTTATCAAATAAGATAATGTATATAAGGTGTGTATAATGTGAATACACACATATGATATATATGGTACTTTGACAACAAACCAGTAGATATGTCAAATATGATTATAGTCACTGAAAAAGTCCTGGATACATGTGCCAAGATTTTAATTTCACTATTGAGGCTTTTATTCAGGCATTTCAAAATTATAGTATGTCACTGCAAGATTTCCAGGATTAACCAATTGACAATACATAGATGATAAAGTTTGTGTCTTTGTACTTGAATAAAAAAACTAAGATCCCAAGCAGAAGGTTGGACAGAGGATCATAAAAAAGGGGGGCCACCCACTTCCATGGGATCTTTGGGTTCTTTTGAGAGAAGTTGTAGAATCCATGACCCTCTAGGGAACCATATACATTGAGGAACTAGGGCAGATGAAGACACAGAATGACAGAATCATAGACTGATGGGGAGCTGGAAACAGGAGAGGAGGAACTGTTGCTGTAAGTGGTCAGGGAGGAAAATAGCATGGAAGGGAACCCTGATTGTTACATTATTAAGATATGATAGAATAACATAATAAAGTAGGGTGAGGGTTCTGCATTAAGTGATTAATTGAAGAAAAAGAGCTTACAATTTTATTAAATAGGAAATACCCAAATGGATTCCTATATGACCACAGAATTTGGGATGATGAATATGATATAAAAAAAGTATCAGACTGAGGAGGATCAGTAAGTGAGCAAGATTAAGCTAGGGGTATTCTGTAGCCTGTTTTCACCAGCTCCCTAACTGAATGTTAAATTCATGCCTTGGAAATTGGCAAATGTTACAGATGAGGGTATAATTTATCATTTGGTTGATTATCTAAGCTTAAAGAAGTGATAGAAAATGTGAATAATACAGATTTTAAAAATGTGTCCTGCATACAATCCCCTTCCCAGAGCTGGTTGTTAAACATTTACAAGCATACCATTCAGTTGACCTAATAATCCTATTACACTAGGAATCCTGAGTTCTTTCTCATTGTAGGGGAAGGAACTAGTTTAAGTACTATCGGTGTAGAGAACTGTATAAGTCCTGGAGAAGGAAAGAGAAGGGAGACATCTTTACTATTTATGAGCTCAGATATAAATCATTTTTTCTCTCTATTGGGTTACATTCAATGACTTGTTAGCCTGAGTACTTGAATGGGAGCTGAGGGACATTGTCTTTTTGTATCTGTGTTCATTTACCAACAGCTGCTCTTGGTTTCAACTTCACAAAAAAATTCTACTTCTTGGAAGATAAGTTCATCGCCTCAAATCTAATGGAGACTACGCCAACTTTGGTGCTCAACACCTCATCTGCAACCTCAGTTATCTCTACTTACCTGATTGAAAGGGTGGATGGCAGAGCAAAACTTCCCTAAAAACTCTCTTTATAGAGATAGCTTTCTTTATTGAAAGCTCAGAATTTCTAGCCATCTCTTTATTTCTTACCAGCTGCTGTGCTTGGTCTTGACTGTACCAATATTATGACCCCCAAGAGGTTAGTGCCAAGAACCAACTATCCTCCAGTGTTCTTCCTCACCCCACACCCTCTTTTCCATTCTCTCCATTTGATTGTAAGGTCCTGAGGGCAGAGACTGTCTTTTTTTTTCTTATTTCTTAACACAGTGTCTGATATAGGAGGTGTTTAATAAATGTTTATTGCATTACATTGTGATTATACTATAAAAACTTAGACATGAGCTAAATTTTGATATTCTCAGGGGAAACCCTGTTGTGGTCATAAGAATAGTAATTAAAAGAAAGCTGTCAAGATTTAACCTTGTTATCTCTGGAGCACTGTGGCACTGTGTGAAGCTGAAAAGCTTCACAATTTTTTTCCATTTATCATCTTTCTATTCTTGTTTCATATAATTCTGTTTTTTACTTTGCCTTTGCTTTTCCATTATTAGTATCTTTTGTTTTTATCCCACAATCACTATTCTACTACTACCCCCTCTTCCACATAAACACCAAGGGCTTTCCCCTGTAAAAAAAAAAAACAAGTTTAAAAAAACATTCAATGTTCTCTACCTATTGTCTACTGAAAGGAGGAAAGTGTGTTTCACCATTTGGCTTCTAAAACCAAGACTGGTCATCAAATACTCTAGTTGGACTAGCTATTCACCGAACTCAGCTATCCACCTCCATATTGCGTGTATTTACATAAACTCTCTCCTAGGACTGGAATGTATTTCCTCCTTTATCTCTTCCTTTCATATTCTTTTTTTTTTTTTAATATATGTAGGTAGCTAGGTGGGTTAAGTGGATAGAGCACTGGACCTGCAGTCAGGAAGATCTAAGTTCAAATCTTGCCTCAGATGCTTTCTAACTGTGTGACCTTGGACGTCATTTGCTTGCCTCAGTTTCCTTATCTGTAAAATGGAGACAATAGTATCTACCTCCCAATTTTCTCATCTGTAAAATGAGCTGAAGAAGGAAATAACAAACTATTCCAGTATCTTTGCCAAGAAAATACTAGCTGGGGTCACCAAGAGTTACACACAGCTAAAACAATCAAGCAACAGCAAGGACCGCTAAACCTCCCAGGGTGAGTAGAGCATTTTGTAAGCCTTAAGCAGCTATGTGAATGTGAGCTGTTACTTTTATTCTTCTTCAGGCTCAGCTCAGATTCAGCCTTTTGTGTGAAGCCTTCTCTGATCCACCCAGCTGACAACATCCTCTTTTCATTAAATTTTCTTAGGGCACTTTGGCTACTATTCTCTCCCTTGTTCTCCCTTGAATCTAATGACATAAGAGTTGTTTTGCTGATGACACACAACTGTTACAAGGGCCTTCTTCTTCTCCTACTCCTCTTCCTCCTCCTTCTTTTTCTTCTCCTCCTTTTCCTTTTTCTTCTTCTTCTCCTTTTCCTACTTCTCTTTCTCCTCCTCCTTTTCCTTCTCTTCCTTCCCCTCCTCCTTCCCCTCCTTCTCCTTCTTCTCTTTTCTTCTCCTTCTTCTTCTCCTCCTTCTTCTTCATCTTTTTCCTCCTCCTCCTCCTCTTTCAGAGCAAGGACTTT
>JAQQSK010014849.1:0-10985 GCA_028658325.1 Potorous gilbertii | reverse complement strand
AACTCAAGCTAGGGTTCTCAAAACTAGGGTGTGCCCCATTTGTACAGGGCAACCCTGATTGTCCTGAACTTTCAGAATTAAATACATCCACACTGTCATTCCAGTACCAGTAAACTTCCCAAATCCAAAGCTCCTCTCCCTTCCTTGATCTCTGCCCTCTAGTTTCTGATCATTAAGAAAACATCCCAAGAAAATATATTATCTTTTCTTAGTAAAAGGTGAGGGCTTAGATCTCCATTAAGGAAGGTCTGCACAAACCTTTGCCAAAACACAGGATGGAACACAAAACTGTGGTAACAGATGTCTAAACAATCTTCTAAAACTTGCCCATTTCCCAAACATCCCAAAAGGCACGCATAGATAGGCACTACCCCAAACCCAAGACAGCAATAGCACACACTTGATAATAAAAGATACTGAAGCAAAAGTTTTCCCAACATCGTGACACCCTTCCCCATCCCGTCAAATAGTTGAGGCAAAATTCCTTGGCTTGAGCTAGGAGGAGCCTCTGTGGGTGTGGGTGAAGCACAGGACCAAACCTGGTGCTGCTTTTGTCGTTGTTGTTGTTGGGGAAAAAGAACAAGGCAGGTCAGACTAAAAGGTAAAAGCTAAGCTGATGGGGGTATGACTTCTTCAAGAGGCTTGAAAGGGTTGTTTCATATGTTCGAGGTCATCAACTTGATAATATGCAGGGAAGGCAGCTTCTACAGGGCTCACTGTAGTAAGAGTGCTTAGGGAGAGCAGCTGATTCAAGAAAGAAACTCGTGGGTTCTAGTATTTTACCCTGGGAATATCAGGGTCTTTAACTTCAAAGTTTTATAAAATCTAGCACTAGTCTGGATACTTTGAGATGCAACAAATCTGTAGGTCTCATTTCTATATTAATTGTATTCAAAGGTTCAAATCTCAGGTTTGAATTTTCTGATGCTGAATGAGGTCCCAGCTCTAGTTGAAGCCTTAAACAACACTGTTTACATTCATAAGGGCTTCTTTCCACTCTGACATTTAATAGCATCAAAGATCTACCTGAAGATTTTCCAACATTCTTTCCATTCATAGGATATTTCTCAAATATGACTTATCTTAAGTGCAATCAAGATGTGCTCCATGAAGGCTTTCCCATATTCATTACACAGAAAGTCAATCTAGCTTGAATTTTTTGATCAAGGCATGCTGAACTCTATTTGAAGAGCTTCCCACATTAATTACATTCACGGGGCTCCACTGTAAATTCTGATATCTAATGAGTTTTGAATTGATAGAAGGCTTTCCCACATCCATTATCTTCACAGAGTTTTTCTCCACTGTCAATTCTCTGGTATTCAAAAAGCTACTGCTAAAGGTTTCACCACACATTAACTTTCTAGGATTTAGTTTCACTGTAGATTCTCTGATGGTTAATGTCAGATGAGCTCCTGCTGGAGACTCTTCTATAGTCTTTATAGTCATAAGGTTTCTTTTAGTATGAATTTTCTGGGGTTCAGATATGGTTTGAGTCGATCCTTTCTCACATTCATTACACTCAAAAGGTTTCTCTGTGCTATGTATTTCCTGATGATGATTAACTTCTGATTTAATTTTGTAGGAGGTTGTTTGGGTTTTTTCTCCCCAGATTCATTTCATAGAGTTTCTCTCTGTCATCTTAAAAACTCTGCATTCCGCTTGAAGCTGTGGTCATATAAACCATATTCCTGGGCTCTCCCTCCTACAGGATCTCTCTTATGTAAGAGGATTTTAAATTGTCTCACATTCATTAACATACACAGCCTCTATCCCCAGTGAGGACACTCTTCTGCTAAATGTTATATGCCTGAAACCTTCTTCCTGGGAAAGATAAAGAGAGACTGTGTCGCAGTGGCATCTTAGGCTGTGTCTCTAACCTATAATCACTGCCAGAGGCTTGTCCACAGTTGGGACCCATGAGAATGTTCCTTGGGAATCCTGATGATAATATGCCCTGTGATTGGACTTCTTCAGAAATTTCCCACTTCGGAACAGACTCCATGCTCTCAGTTTCAGTCCTGTCATCTGAAATGATAAATAGAAAACACCAATGGGGGGACTTCTGAGAAGATGGCGCAGGGAGAGAGTGCAAGGGAGCCAGGCTCCTCATGATTCCCCTGAAAAACTAACACAATGTCCCAAAGAAACCATACCACTAAAAATTCACACAAAATAAAAGCACATCAAAAAGACAATGAGCAAATCAAAGGCTCCAATATAATACAAAAATATTATAGAAAAAAGGAAGCAAGGACAAATGTACCAAGAAATATATCTAAAAAGAGAAACAGAGCAAAGAATCCTGAGAGATCTTCAAAATGGACCAATTCAAAGAATTGAGGGAAGAATTAGCAAGAAAATCAGGAATTAAAAGATGTCAACAAAGCTAAAAAAAAAAAACTGAAAAAAAGAGGGGAAAAAACTCAAATTCCACCTATAAGATTGATTATAGTCTGAAAACATCAATTTTTAAAATTAAAGGAAAAATGAATTCAGTTAAAGACCAAATGACAATGTAGCAGTGAAATCAGAAAAAACAAGCCCAGAAAATAACTGAACCAGGAAGACATTAGGAAACTATATAGCAAGACAATTCAGGAAGGAACAACCTCAGACTCACTGGGCTCCCATAAAACATTAAAGTCTTATTCATGTATTTACAAGTAACTGTTCTGCTCAAGAAAAACAAGCAACACTGGAAATAGGAAGAATCTACATAACCAAGGAAAAGCAGAAAACTCAGCTCTCCTAGGCATATTATTCTCCAGACTTCACTTCAAGCCAGCAAAAGGCAGACACCAGCTATCAAAACACATCAATTAAGCACTCGCTAGATTTTCTAAAAGAACCAAGAACTGAACAGAAAAGTATACAACACATATAAAATTGAAAACCATGGGCTGCAATCCAGATTAAATTTCCCAAAATTCTAAGTAAACAGTCTAAAGGAAAGAGATGAACATTTAAGAAGGAAAGCAACTCTAAAGAATTTTGGATATGTAGTATCAACAGTCTTCACCAGAGCAGAAGCCTTCAAAGCTTAAGTAGCAAGAATATTTATTGTGCAACCAAGATTAACTACTCAATCAGTTATAAAACTACCGTGTTTCCTAAATTACTGCATAGTACAAAAGAGAGCCCTGTGTCCCCAGACAAAAACACAGAGAGGGGGAAAGGGGAGAAGAGAGAAACCATAGCAATCCTCAATGTGAAGGCAAAATCTTTGCAAGTGAATAATAATAGCATAATAGAGGAAACTTATCAGGCACTGTTCTGTTGTTTGGTTTAATAATAGAAATAAGAAGTCAATATTCCTTTTTAACAAACAAGTAATATTAGTATCAAAGAATGACAGAAGTCAAATTTAACTATAGTATTTAATATAAATATATAGAATTCTCTATAAAAAGAAAATTGACTACTAAATGTATCAAAAAGGAGAAATCAACAATGCCTGATCTATAAGAAGCACATCTGGTATAGATTTGCAAAACTTTTTAAAAGTTGGACCAAATTTTGTCTTGCTGTATCTAAATCAAGAAAAACAGGATGACTCCCAACAAAGTTGAATTCAAACCAAAAAGCATTAAAAGAGACAAATAAGGAAATTATATTATGCCTAAAATTATTCAAAACCAGAGAATATCAATTTTAAATATGTATGCCTAAATATAACAGACTTTTAGAAAGGAAGGCTTGAAGTCTTTCAATAAGTAACAATAAATAGCATTAAGAGATTTCAGTACCTTAGTATCAGAATTTGAGAAATCAAACCAGAAGATAAACAAGATGATAAGAGTTGAACAATAGATTTTAATAGTTTTACAAAGAAAATTTCATGGGAAGAGTTAAGACTTACTAATAAGATGGAACATAAAAGTAAATTTTAGAAGGCAAAAATTATATATGTTACATTTACTGTCCATAATGCATTGAATCAAACTCTTTATTAAATAAATCCTGAGTGAAAGAGGAAGTTATAAAACAGATACCTCAAAGCCATGGACAACAGTTCACAATCTATGGGATACTGTCAAGTCAATGTTCAGATGCAAATTTTTAACACAGAATATATATAAAGAGAAAGAGAGAAAATGAAAGCATTTAAAAAGAAACAAAGCCAACATACTAAAGAAAAATAGAAACCATCAAAATCAGGACAGAGATTAATAAAATGGAAAATGACATAAGTAAAATGATAAATAAAACCTAGGGCTGTTTTTCTTTAAAAAATTACCAAAACTGATAAACAATAAGAATTTTTTTAAAAAAGAAACAAGAACCTCAAAGTATCAAAAGCAGATATGCAAAAAGAAAGATCACAATAAATGCAAAAGAAACTAAGAAAATTATCAGAGACTACCATGTATAACTTTATATTAATAAATCCTTTCATAAGCCATAAAGAAAAATGGATAAATATCTACAAAAGTATAAAATGTCCAAACTGACAAAACAGAAAAAAATAATCTAAACAAATTGATTTTGGAAAGGAAATTAGGCACACTATTAATGAGCAATATTTTCCCATTCCCCCAAAAGATACCATTCTCAAACCAAGCTACAGTGAATCTTCCCACACTTTCAAAACCCAAACCATCCCCATGTTACATAGACTACTTCTAATTAAAAAGACTAAATGTAATCTAGTTCTTTTTATGAGGCGTTTATGGTTTTGATCCTCAAATCTGGCAAAAATAAAGTTGAAAAAGAAAATTAATGTCCAACATCATTAATGAATGATGTATAAATATTAAATAAAACACTGGCAAATAGAATGCATCAAAATATTTCTCCTCATCTAGTTAAAATTATTTATTATGACCAAGTAGGATACCCAGACTACAAGGTTGGTTTAATATAAGAAAAACAATCAATATAATCATATCAACCAAAAAAAACTCCATATCAACAGATGCAAAGTCTTTGATAAAATGTAGAAATAAATTAAAAGATTTAAAAATAGAGTAATCAAAGGAACAATATGAAAAATTAAAAGGGATAATAAGTGGCAAGAAAGTTTAAAATAATCTCTATTTGCCAGTGACATAATTATGTATCTAAAAAATCCAAGAGACTACAAACCACCAGCCCCCCCCCCCCAAAAACTGAGGTAATAAATAACTGTAGCAAATTAAGCAGGATATAGGATAAACCCATAAAAATGATCCGCATTTTTGTATCATCAATAAAAATGAGGAAAAAGTGAGAGGAAAATAAACTCAATTTATAATAATACAATATACCAGACTTACCAAAATATAAGAGACCTTTTCAGAGTCAGACCTAAAACTATTTTAACTTAAATCAGGTATCAACTGCAAATGGTTAGAGGTAAGTCTAATATAACATCACTATTTCCCAAACTAATTCATAGATTTAATTCAATACCAATCAAAATACTAATGAGCTACTTTATAAAATTAGATAACCCATTAAAAACCCATAAACTCAATAAGAATATTATGAGAAAGTATGAGAACTGGGATGGGACTTTACCTATCAGATTTCAAACAATCAAAACTATTTGATTAAAAAAATAAATGGAAAAAAATGGAAAATTCAGAAAGAGAATCTAATATACATAAGTGCTTACTAAACCCAAAAGAAAAAAAGGAATCACTCAATGAGAAATTCTTCAGAATATTAGATGGCAATGTAGAAAAAGATTAATTTTAAGGCATATCTCATACTATAAAGTAAGCTTCACCTGTATCAACGATCTAATGATCTTTAAGACATCATAGATATAGAAGTAAAAGAGTAACAGATTTACTTCAATTGTAGAAAGGACAAAAAATTTTTGTCTACTATCAAATGGTGGAAAGTATAAAAGAGTAAACTGACAAATCTAATTATACAAAAATAAGAGGACAACTATTCCAATGGGGATGTGGTCGAAGGAGATGAAATACAATTCTCAAAGAGGGAAATAATTTCTCCATTAATAACCACTTGAAAAGTTGTTCAATTCTCCAAAGTCAGAGAAATTAACAAATGAAATAACTTAGGATATTCTCTTACAATACCCAATTTAATTGAAAAACACAAAAATGGCTCCATACCATCAAAATCCATATTGGTGAGGTTGTAGGGGAAAAAGGCACTCTGTTTTCTATTTCATTATTAGATCTGAGGTGACTGATCTGGCAATACATAGTAAGCATTACAAAATCAGTCACACCCTTCAATCAAGTGATCCCAGTGCTGGGAATACATCCCAAAAAGGCATTAAAAGAAAAACAAACTACCCATACAAATAAATTCATAATTCTCATTTGATATAGTAAAAAAGTGGAAACTACTTACATATCCAACAACCAGGAAACAGATGAATAAGCTGTGGTATAGCAATGTAATGGACTATGACTGCACTGTAAAAAATAATAGTTATGAATAATACAAACAAATATGGACAGACTCCTACAACTGAACAAAAAGCAAGGGCAGCAGAATTAAGAGAATAATATAGACAATGACAAGTGCTATACTAAAAAATGACAACAAAACCATACAGCCAGAAAATCAAGTGGAAGGGGATACAGAAAATAAAGTACTGTTTTTCAATAAAAATGTAACTAGTCCCTATTTTATGGATTTATCAAGGGACCTAATTCCATATTCTGTTTTTGTTGAGAATGCTAGTTTGGTTTTCAAGAACAATTTTAAGCAAATAAACAAAAAGGAAAGCACCAATGCTGACTGACCCCTATAGAAAGAAATCAACTCACCTGAAACTGAGAGACGGAATCCTCAATGGAGAACAGCTTTTTATACAATTATTTGCCAAACACTCACTAGGGAAGGGAATGATACCCTACAATGATCTATTCATTCAACAAACCTCCTATGTAAACAGCACTGTGCAAACAAAACTTTCCCTTACATTCTTATTGGTGAAAAGAAAAAGCACATATATAGAACATTAAACACAAAATACAAAGAAAGTCATTTTCAGGGTGAAGAGACCAACAAGTGGGGGACATTAGGGTAAGATTCCTGTAGGAGTTGGCAACCAAGCTCAGTTTTGAAAGAAGCTAGAGGTTCTTTGAGATAATGGTAAGGAAGGAGCATGGTGGAAAGGTAGACTCATGTGCAAGGAAAAGCAAGCCAAGTGTTCACCTGACACACAGTTTATAAAGACAAATAATGTGCAACAAGTTGGAAAAGTAGGCTGCATCCAGACTGTGACATGGTCAGTCCTCTGCTTTCACAAGATCCCTTTGGCAGCTAACTGAAGGATAGACTGTATCAGGGAAAGACTTGAGGCAGGCCGACCCACCAGCAGACTATTACGGTAATACAGGTGTAAAGAGGCAGCTAGTTAGTACAGTGGATAGAGCACAAGGTCTGGGGTTAGAAAGATTCATCTTCCTGAGTTCAAATCTGGCCTCAACAGTAATAGAGAAGTTAGGAAGGGAAGGTTAAGGGAAAAGATAGTAAGTTTAGTTTAGGACACAATGAATTTAACATGTCTATAGGTCATCCAGTTTGAAATATTCAAAAAGCTCCAAATTCAAAATTTGGAGTTAAGGAGAGAAGATAAGGCCAGATAATTATATCTGAGAATTATCTGCATAGACAGGATAGTTAAATCCATAGGATCTAAGATCACTAAACAAAACGATTTAGAAGGAGTGGAGTTCCCAAGACAAATCCAAGACGATACATTCAGCAAGGCCTGAGAAGACTGTCTAGCCAGGTAAGAGAACAAGGTGAGAACAGTTTCATGAAAACCTAGAAAAGAAATAATCAAGAAGAGGATGACAGTCAAAGTCTACAAGTTTCAAGAAGAATGAGGATGGAGAAAGAGGGCATTAGATTTGGCACTTAAGGATAACTGGTTAAAAAAAAAAGACAATTGGTAACTGTGAGAAGAGCAACTTCACTTGAATGATGATATTGAAAGCCAAACTGTAGAAAGTTAAGAGAGTGAGAAGGAAGTGAAGGCACCACTCATAAGACTGCTCTCAAGGAGTTTAGCAGCACAAGAGAGATTTAGGGTGGTAGCTGGCAGGGGTGGATGGATTGATCAAGTGAGGGTATTTTAAGGATGGGGGTGACATGGGTTTGTTTGTAGGCATCAGGGAAGTAACCAGTAAACAAGGAAAGACTGAATATTAGTGAATGGGATAACTGAAAGGGAAATTTCCTGGAAAAGATAGCCCAGGATGGGATCAAGGATGCGTGTAAAGGGGGTCTACCTTGGCAAGGAGAAGGTCCATCTCTTCATGTGGGATAGTGTGAAGAATAAATAGTGGAGGAGAGCCTGTGAGTGATATCACTTGGAGAGGAGGGAAGAAGGGGCTCTCAGTGCATGGCCTCAAGTTTTTTAATGAAATACAAGGCAAGATTCTCAGCTGAAAGAATTAAAGATGGGGGAGCTGTGAGAGGACTGAGGAAGAATGAAAATGTTTGGAAAAGCCACTGTGGTAAGTGGAATAGTGACACCATTAGGGAAGTATAAAATGATTGCTCTGTCACAGTGAGGGCTCAGTTGAAATTATGTAATATAAATCTTTAGTAGATCCAGTCAGCACAGTTGCGATTTTCTCTAGCTTCTTTCAGAACACGTAAATAGGAGCAAAGTCAAAGGATGATGGGAGTAATCTGAAAATGAGGAATGGCAGGGCAAGACTGGTAACAGGAAAAAAGGGGCAAGGATAAAAAGTACAAGATACCATAGAGTTGAACTGGTCAAGATCTGGAAGGTAGGAAAGTGTAGCCAGGGTAAGAATAATAAGTAAAAGCACAGGAAAAGAACCAAGGGGTAGAGGGATTGGTAGTCACAAGGAGGATAAAGAATAGGGTTAGGGGTTGTAAGACAAAGGCAAAGATGGAATAACAAAAGATTATGATCAAATAAAGGAATTTCAGAGTTCATTAATATGGAAGGAGAACACTTATGGGTGATGGAAAAATCAAGGGTATGACCATTTCTACTGAGGAACTGGAAAGTTTGAGGACAAAGTGTTTGAGGACATGTCAATATGCTGAAGGCCCCACTTCTGAAAGCAGGAGATGGAGAAGAGAGAAAAACAGAATTCAATGAGGAAGTAAGGTGTCTGGAAGACAGTAAGCTAAATTCCCCTAAAATAAAATGTTGGCCTGTGCCATAAGGTTTAATTGAAGCCTTCCATGTACAACAAAACAAAAAAACCTATCTCACCCTTGCAAATGCAGATATCTATATTAATACCCAAGTAATGAAACAGATGCATTCCATGAAGATATTTGGCATAAGAAACATGATTCCCAGAGGCAGAATTCAAAGTCAGAGAATTTGGGATGTCAGGGAGAGTTGCATGATGAGGAACCACAATATTAATGCCATTTAAACCTATGATCCAACAAGACAGAAGAATCTTTGGTGACAATATCCCCAAAGTTCACAAGGTAAGAGATATTTCCTTAGTAAAACAGAAAAGGTGAGCTTTAAAAGGACTGCCCTTCCCCACCTAGCACAAACACACATTTAAAAATAAGGACAAGTTAAATTAACATGGCTGAAACACTCATTCTTATTTTTTATTGGAAAAGTGAGTAGACTGAAGCACACTCAATTATCTAAATGCTCCTTGGATAAATGCTGGTCCTTTTTATCTAGTCCAATACCTTGTACACAGCAGGAGCTTAATGACTGTCCAATGAAATGAACTAGATAAACATGAGGTTCCAGTCTGAAGACTCTTTAACAGCTACAACTATAAAAATAAAAATAGTTCTAAAAAGCTTTCAAAATGATTTCAGCTTTTTAATCTGATCTCACAAACTACTATGACTGTGTTCCCAACACAGGGCTGGAAAATTAGTTAAGTGGGGAAGGCCCCACTTAGGCCCATCCTCCTTGAGGATAGGGACCAACTGACTTTTTCTATTTATATTCCCCAGCTCCTATGCATGGCACATGATAGATTCTTAATAAATATTGATTGACACATTAGGAACACAAAATTTACCCTTTATGTGCCCCATGAGCTCTCAGTAACTGTTTACTACTCATATCATAGTCAGCTTTTTAGAGGCCAACAAACTCACTATACAAAATATGTACAAGTAAATAAATTATAGCTACACATTGTAGAGTCCAGTTTTGTCCACCACAAGGAACTGTTTTATTTAGGGATTCCTCAGACCAGTCCCTGGAACTCAGCCCTTTGTAGACCAATTAATTAAGAGGTAAAGTCAAGATCTTAAATGGGCTTGAGTACAATTATCCAATTCTACTGGGCTTTACAATGTGGAGACAAAGGTTAATCTTTTCATAAAGAAGCTTTGTTCAACTATTTAAATGCCTTTAAATAGCATCACCTCCACAAAGATATTTGGCAACAAAATTTTTTTTAGAGGTATTACTATTTACAAGTACCTTCTCAATTTATATGAAATATTTGCTGTGTGACCTTAGACAAAACTATAACCTCTCTGAATCTGCTTCTTTATTCATAAAAACAAAGGGTTTGGTCAAGATGAACTTTAGGCTCGCTTCCAGCTCTAAAATTCTGGGACTATATGATCTGGCTATATATAATTACTACTATCTCAAACTAGATCATAAATACTGGCCACAATCTCCTATTTCTTTTTGTAGCCCTATATAAGTACTTAGTAAAACTATATTTGTTAATAATTTTAAAATCATATCCATATGGCACTTTACTATTTCTAAAATCATACTAAAATCCAAACTTACCAAAGAGATATATTGGATGAGTCTTTGCTGTACAGAAGACTGGACATGGAGGACCAACAGAATGAATGGAACCCCAAGTTCCCCTAAAAAGTGAAAATACAAAGGATGAGATTTATCACTCAAAAATTACTTAAATATTGAGCAAGGAAAGAATAAAGGTAAACTTAGACCTATCATAGAGGTCACAGATCTTAATGGCTCAGTCATCAAGGGCGTATAACAATAACTACAGCTCCTATTAATACAGCCCTCCAAAGTTTCCTATCTAATTTTTCAAAACTTTCCAAAG
>JAQQSK010014848.1:0-10986 GCA_028658325.1 Potorous gilbertii | reverse complement strand
GTCAACGATCAGGACACGCAACAGAGCAAGAGAGAAAAAGAGGACCTAGATTGCCTTTGGAAAATTGGAAAGTCATTTTTAATTAGCCCAAACCTCTCTTTGCAGCAAAGACATCTTTTAACCATGATATTCTTCCACTGATAGTGATTTATCCAATACATTTTCTGTATGTTTGATTTTCCTAAGTAGAATGATTGCCATGTCTATACTAAATCATTTTGTATCTAGGTAAGAGCACCAAATGATAGAAGATATAAGAGTACATAGAGACAGAGTGGCAAAAAAAGTTTCTTAAGATAGACATAAATGCTTTTTTTATAGTTGGCAGTGAACTACATGAAAAAAGAGAGGGTCTCTTTATAAGAGAGCTAGTTATTATTCACTAAGTAAAGAATATAGAAACACTTTAGGAAATTTTTGCTTGAGGTCCCAAAGTTTAAGTATATTCATCTGCAAATGAGAACATAGAATGTTCTGGTATCAGCCTAAAAACAACTATGGGTCAGAGAATGGATTCAGCAGGAACAATCATGTGGAAGGACATTTATAATCATAGCTGACATTTATGTAGCACTTGAAGTTTTACAAAGCACATCACATACATTATGTCATTTGAACCTTATACTATTGGTATGAGGCAACTGAAATAGACATAACTATCTCAATTTTATGGATGACGAACTAGAGCCTCAGGGAGCTTAAGTGACTCACCCATGATCATAGAACTAGTGAGTTCTAAAATGAGATTTGAAAGGGTCCAGTGTTTTTTTCTTCTTATATGGCATGTTATCATCGGTAGAATCATCTCACCATATTAAGAACAATTTTACACACACAATCCAAATCTTCAAATTGCAGAGATGATGGAAAACGATCAAAGCATCCTTAACTTTCAGGCTTTTGTGCACCATTGTTCCCCATAACAATTCTTCTGGCATTCTCAGTAAATATCTAAACAATCCAAGTTTTAAAAAAATTACCATTATTGGTCTAGGCTTTTATTTAAGACATTGTTAAGACAAATTTATTTTTTTTCTCATTCTTTCTCCACATGTGAGCTCTTTTCACTTTGTTGCTACAGATTATTTCTCACCCAATGCCACCAGGCAGGATAGAAATAAAATATCTTTTTCTTCATTCCTTTCCTTTCTTCCTTCTTTCTTTTTTCCTTTCTTCCTTCTTCCTTCCTTTTCTCTTTTTTATTCTCTCATTTTCTTTCTCCCTCTCTTTCCTCCCTTTCTTTCCTTCTTCCTTCTCCGACGTGTGTGTGTGGTAAAAGTTTCTACTCAGCTTTGAAAGCAGAAAAGACACAGAAAATTTCAAAGGACCCTAACATCCCATCATCATCAATTTAGAGCTAAAAGGGACATCACAAGATGTTTATACATAAAGAAATGAGGCCCTAAGAGGTTAAGCGACTTTTCCAAGCTCATGTAAGTATAATGTGCAGAACCACGGTTGGAAATCAAGTCCTGTGATTCCAAGCGTAGCGTGCTTCCCAATGCACCAACCTTCTCTATTAAACTATTTGTCATTATAATACGCAGTCTTGCTACCACACCCCACTCAAAAAAAAAGAGGTAAGGAAGTACGCCTTTCTCCTTTCCTTGGAAAGTGGAGAATTATGGGTATCATATGTTGCATAGGGCATTATATATATTAGCTCGGTTGTTCAGTGATCTTTAGTGATCTTAGTACTTGTGACTGGGGATCTCACCAGAGTATTTATATGTTTAATTGTTTTATATCAATTATTTCTAGGAGGAATATGTTACAATGACTATTACCTCCATTTCACAGATGAGGAAACTGAATGAGGGACATTGAGTGACTTGAATAACACATGTGAGAAGTGTCAGAGGATCTTCCTGACTCCAAGTCCCACACGCCACCTGCTAAGCCATGCTGTCTTCCTTGCAATACATCTTTGTAAGCAATCTGTCTATGCTTTACTTTGCTATCATTTTTCTTATCTCTGTTATGGACGTCTCAGAAACCAGAAATGGAATGGTAGTGGTATAGTAAAGGGCATTTGAATGAGTATCAATGTGGGAGAAAAGGAAGGAAGATTCTACTTCAGAGCACCTAAAAAGAAGAAATAAATGTGGTAGCCGAGAGGCAGCTAAGAGACATGGGGAATAGAGTGCTTGGTAAATCTGAGTTCAAATTCAACCTCAGACACTTACTAGATCTTCATATATCTATATGATATTCATATTACTAGATATTCATATAGCTAGGCAAATTAATCACTGTTTGCCTCAACTGTAAAATGGACCTACCTCCTAGCAGCTACCTCATAGGTTTATTTAGAAGTTCAAATGACACAATATTTGTAAAGCACATAGTATGCTGCCTAGAATGCAGTTTGCACCATATGGATGCTTGTTCCTTTCCACATCCCATACCCCAAGATATAGGTAGAAAGGTAGGATACATATCATGGTGAAGTGAAAAAAATGGGCACATTTAGTTTGTAGGAAATGGTAGGGAGGGCTATGACTGCTGTCTTCAAATAATTGAAAGGCTGTCTCATGGAAGACATAAGAAAAATTCCCAAACATTCAGTCTTAAAGAATTATGGCCTGTCTTTGAAGTAGTGGGTTCCCTCTCACTGCAAGTTTTCAGATGAAGCTAGAATGAGCATTTTGTTGGAAATGTTGTAGAGTGAAATCATGAACTTGGACTAAATGACTTCTGATATCACTTCCAAACCCAAGATTCTGGGAATATGCTAGCAGAGAAGTTCCTTTTCAAGTAGGGACCAGACAAAGCCAATGACAATAAACAGAATATAGATAATGGAGATTAAGGGTTAGAGACAGAAAGGGGTGACTGAAATGGAAGCGAAGCCAAAACTAAAATGAGTCTGAGCAGCTGGGGAGAACAGGAGTGAGACCTATATGGATCTGCCTCAAGAGATTGGATGTAGAATTGGACAATAGGGAGTTGAGTGGGGGCAAAGACTACTAGCAATTTGCTGCACTTAGACTTCTACTCATGCTTGGCTGTTTTTATGTCTGGCCATTATCAGTCAGCCTTGCCCTTTAGCTTCCTCTGAATTCACCTCAAATGAGTAACTAGTGTAGTCACCAGCCTCGTTGCTCGCCATAGCAACAGCTGTCTCTAAAGCAGCAAACAATAACCAAGAAGCTTGGTGCTTATGTTAATCTTCCAAGATCTTTTCCAGACAAACAACAGTAGATATGATAGCTTCATTTTATACCTAATGTATTTAAATTATAAACATTAAGTAACTGTTTTGTTTTATGCTTCTTTGTATTCTTTCTAACAAATAGATTGTAAACTCTTTGAAACTGAATCTTCTACATTCCTCTCCTCCACAAAGAGGGAGCTCAAAGTAAATCTCCTCCTTAGCCCCCCCCCCCCAAGTGGGATAGATACCTGTAGGACACCTCTGCTGGTTACACAGAGGGGAACAACTCTTGATTGACTAACAGATTCTTTGTAAATGTGAAGAGACTTTGGAGGAGAGAAAAGCAAAATTCAAGAATGTTTTTTTAAAAAGCTAAATATATGTCATGAAGTTGGAATCTAAACATTTGTTTTAATTCATGGCACTTGCCTCCCCAGAGACTTTTGGAAGTGGATTTCACCATGAGTTGAATTGAGATGCCATCTCACTACCAAGCAGAAGAGCCCATTTAATCTTGTGTATTCAGCTGGTTGAGAGTAAGGGAAAATGTTTTTTATTCTAATTGCCTAAAAGAGCATTTAAGGGCCACTATCCATATACTAAAAATATTTAAAGTTGGATAGATGGATGTAATTTTATCCCAATCGTCCTCTTGGGAGTAGGAGATAGAAGATCTTTAGAAGTAGTGATATGTCATCTCAGACAAAAGTAAGAATTATCACGATAAAATACTTTGAATCTCAAAATGAAAACAAATGATTTCTTTACTGCTGCAAAGGATAAATTATAGCCATCAAACAGGAGCCCAAGTCTTCCTATTAATATAAGAAGAGGCATTTGGTGCCCCATGATTATTAAATTCACTCAAATTATAATGATGTTCCGGGGGCTGTTGCCATTGATTAGTACGGAAACATTATACCTGAATGAATAGACAACCATGCCACTGCAACTTATTTTCTCTTTATAGTCTCCAATTAGTTAAGGCAGATATCTTCTACAGTTCCTCAGTCAGGAGTAGTTCCAAATCACTTCCCATATGATAATGTCCTTCCCAAATTCAAGTGATTACATGTTATTGCTAGTTTGAAGTTCCACTCGTTAAAAAACCTCTTGATTCCTGATGGAGAACACCAACATACCCAAAAGTTAATGTAGCTTATCTATGAATTAATTGCAGGGCTTACCTGGTAGGTAGTATTAGCTTGGAAATGGGTAATACAGATTTCACCAGGTTGGTTTTAACTAGCAAGAAGACAGGGCTATATTGCCTGAAGATATGACAATTTGAACCAAGTGATATTTTGAATGCCCTCTCACTCTCTCAGCATTTCTAAGCTTCTTGGCACTACTTTTTTAGGTTAGGTTGCATGACTATCCCTCACTCAAACTTGCTTTCCAATGCTCTCTATGTCTCTCCCTCTTCACTTACTTGACTTGGAGTCATCTCTTAGGAGCAGTTACTGGGAAGGATGAGCAGCTAGACTTTGCTTCCCCGTATTTTCGTTGCTGTCAAGTCTGTATAGTGATAATATCCTTTTCCTGGTGAAGTCAGATCTAGGACTCTCCCTACTGTCACCATTCCATTGCCAAGGCAAACTGGGTCAAGATGAAATTTTATTCTTCCATAAGGGGAGAAAAGTGGAGAAGGCAAGTAATGGGAAATTGTTGGTGGCAAATTTAGGAATAAAATTGGTTTGGAGTGAGTTGTATGGTATAACATTAAAGCTAGTATTTACGTAGTACTTTAGTGTTTGCAACAGTTTACATCTGCTAACACCTTTGATCCTCAAAATAGCCATAAAAGATACATGTTTTATTATTCTATTTTTAAGGAGGAGGAAACTGAGGAAAGAATAAATTAAGTTGCCCAGAGTAACACAGCTGGCATGTATGTGAGGCAGTATTGGAACCAAGACTTTCTTGATGCCAAGTCCCTCACTATACTGTGCCACCCAGTTGCCTTTAAAAAGAAATATAAAACCAGAAAGCATTCATATAGTACTTTAAAGTTTGTAAAATGCTTTATAAATATCATGTCATTTTCTCTTCCAAATAATGTTTGTTAAGAATCCACCTTTCTTTGTAATTGCTGTTGCCTTAAAGGAAGGGGCTGCACAGTGACAGGGCCAGAACCAACCTGCCACACCTGTGCTTTCCAGCTCTCTTACTCAAGGAACCTCTGGTTCCTCTGGAACCTCTGCATCCCTTCCATAGTCCACCTATTTGCTCACCACATACTGGTTCACCATTCACATACTGGTTAGTTTCATCATTCAGTTCTGGTAGTTTCCCACTCTTGTCTTTAATAGATCTAACTTCATGAAGAGTCAGGGACGCATCTAGCTATGGGAGTCTGGGACATGCTCTTTTCACCTTTTCTTCTTCTTTTATTTCCTGGTTAAATTGAACTATTTATTTTATTTACTTCTCTGTTACTGAAAGGATTAGGGAGAAAAAGGTCCGTGTTCACTGTCGCATCTTCCGTGGTTTCTTTTCTTAAAAATCCTTTCAGCTATGTCCTCAATCGGACATCCTTCCTGGTTCCTTTGATGGTGTTTATTTGATGGTGTCCATAGTTTTAATTTTATTTTAATTTTTTATTTTTACTAATAATTTGATGAATATCAACAAATATAAATATTTTACCTCACAAAGATGAGAGATAGAAGACTGGCCATGGGATCGTAAAGCTAGAAGGAACCTTATAAATCATCTAATTTAATTTCTTCATTTTATGGATGAGGAAACTGAGGCCCTGAAAAGCTAAATGATAATGATATGAGTAAAAATAATAACTAGCATTTATATAGTGCTTATTATGTTTGATGAACTACGCTAAGAACTTTACAATATTGTCTTGTTTGATTCTCACAACAACCTTCTATTCTATCATTATCCCCATTTTACAGTTAAAGAAACAGAGGCAGACAGGTTAAAGGTGGTCAGGATCATGCAACTAGCAAAGTTCTGAGGTCAGGTCTTTCTGACCCCAGGCACGGCACTGTTCTACCACTGTTCTACCACTGTTCTACCACTGTTCTACCACCGTTCTACCACTGTTCTACCACCGTTCTACCACCGTTCTACCACCGTTCAACCACTGTTCTACCACTGTTCTACCACTGTTCTACCACTGTTCTACCACCGTTCTACCACCGTTCTACCACCGTTCTAACACTGTTCTACCACCGTTCTACCACCGTTCTACCACTGTTCTACCACCGTTCTACCACTGTTCTACCACTGTTCTACCTAGCTTCCCAAGTCACACAGACAGAGTTAGTAGGATTGAAATGTAGATGCTCTGACTCAAAAGCCAGCACTCTTCCAACTGTAACATATGCAAACACAGGGGTCAGCTAGGTGGTGCAGTAGACAGAGCACCAGTGCAGAAGTCAGGAGGACCTGAGTTCAAATCTCACCTCAGACATTTGACACTCACTAGCTGTGTGACCTTGGGCAAGTTACAACCTTAGTTGCCCGATCCTGTGTCATCTCCAGTCGTCCTGATGAATATCTGGTCACTGGATTCAGATGGTTCTGGAGAAGAAGTGATGCTGGTGACCTGCACAGCCCTCCCTCACTCAAAACAAAGTCAAGGGCAAGCCATGTCATCATTTCTCTGATGGCATGGACTTCTTTGGCAACAAAGGATGAACACACGTGCAAACATGAATTTCTCCTATATACAACTTGCAGGACCCACATTTCCTGCATGCCTTTATACTAGGTATTTGAGCCAACAATAGTCAATCCAGCTCATATCTCTTTCTTAGGATAACATCGTTGCAGCAACTACTGCCCAACTATGACTTTTATTTCAGGTCATGATCAGATTTCTCACAGTGAAGCACTCAAAAAGTAGGTATGTAAGCAAGCAGTTGCTTTGCAGAGATACAAAAGATTTCCTGAAGTCTTCTTGTTCCTGTGCTCAAAGGACAGGAGATGGGGGTATTCAATCATATCTGAAATGTCACTGAGTAATGAATACTATAGCCTTTATATAATTCATGAGTGTGTTGGAGCCAGTACAAATGGGTTAGATTGAGCTCATTGGAAAATTTTCAGTGTAAACAGTTAAATAACTGAAATTGGAAATTATTATAGATGAAGACTTTAAAAAGTGATAGAGAAAATGTTAATAATGCAAATTAAAATTAAATGTGTGTCACTGATGCATTGTTTTGTCTAGATGGCTGTTAAACATTTACTAGTATTGTTATTGTTGCTGTTACATTTTTCTTCACTTTCAAAGAGGACCATGACATCAGGGAGATGATGACATGACCTTCAGTTGACTTTGATTTGAGTGAGGGAGGGCTGTGCAGGTCACCAGCCTCACTTCTCCTCCAGAGTCATCTGAGTCCAGTGGTCAGATATTCATCGGGATGACTGGAGATGGCCCAGGATGTAATGGGAGACCCTGGCTCTTTTAAGCTAAGGTCTTTTCAGGTTCTCACTTTGGATGAGATAATACCCATTTAGTGAAATGGCTTCTTTAAGAAGTGAGTCAAGGGAATTGGCCCCTTTAATTTAAAGAAAAAATATTAAACTGGGAGGGGAAGATCCTCAGAGTTGCTGGCCAAAAGAGAAGCAATTATCATTTACATTCCCTTTGAACAAGGAGGGTCCAAAATATAGCCATTAAGTGGTGCATGGGCAGGGTCCCATTGTTCTCCAATCTATGAGCTCCCCAGTGAAATGAGTTTAATGTTTGGTCTTTGAGAAGGAAGGAAGGAAGGAAGAAAAAGAAAGAAAGAAAGAAAGAAAGTCAGTAAACTAGCCAATAAACCCCAAGTTAGCTGGACAGCTTTCAGCCATCAAAATTTACTTTCCTTTGCAGAAAAGGAGAGGGGATGAACTGAGTTACCCAACTGGCTGGGTTCCCATTTAAGCAGCTTGGACTACTCACAGGTTGTGTTTGTCCTTTGTTTTTGAAGAGGACAACGACATCAGGGAGATGATGACATGATTTGCAGCTGACTTTGATTGAAAGGAAGGAGGGCTACGCAAAGTCACCAGCCTCAATTTCTCCTCCAGAGTCATCTGGGTCAAGTGGTCAGAAAGAATCCCCTTCTAATCAGATGACTATTACGTGAAGGCCTGTACCTGCCAGTAGTCTATATATCTGAGGGGAATTCCTTGTTGGCTCTTGCCAGCTATACCGTGTTTGTTTCCTGATCATTTCATAGCCTCACTCAAATTTTAGGCTAAGCTAATAAGGGGTATCACTGAGACTCAAACTGAGAACTTCAAATTAAGTATTCTATCCATTATATCATGCTGCCTTTAAAGCTAATATCCCAAGTAGAGGTGAAGGCAGAGTCATTCTTACATAAGATTATGATACAGGCAAAAATCTATTTTCTAGAGTCCTCCAACGTTTTCTTTTAGGAACTACATACTCTGTATTCACAGTTCCCTACTTGCATTCACCTGACTGATTCACTTAGAGAGGTGGCAGCTTTATGCCAATACACACATAGTGGTCTCTGCCTCATAATCAGTACAGTATATAAGGAATTTGGCCTATGAGCATGTGTCATAAAATTCAGAATGAATTTTGCATGGAGGATAGAGATTAGTATTTAGTTTGAAGGAAGTGTAGATACAGTGATTATGAATTCATGGATTTGTAATTGGAAAAATCCAATTAGGCTTCTATTACAGCCTACTTGCACTCAAAATGCACTGCTCTTTTGTCTTTTGAGTGATTTGGACCATTAATTCTTTGGAATTAACTTGACCTGCTGTCATACAGAATCATTTGAAGATTATTGATTTTAAAAGATGACCCTTGCCTCATCGATTCTTGGGGTTAAACAAAATGACCAACAAAAACCCTACAGTTTCCCAAAGTCCATACCTTTTCTCTTGTTCAGTTCTGGGCCCAACTCCTTCTCTGTTTGTAGATTCTATAGGTATGAAATGATGGAATAAATAGCACTATGGTTGGTCCTTCTAAATTCATATTATATCCTATATAATAGTTATTCTGTGACTACTTGATTTTCTTGTGTGGGTATATAGATCAAATTCTTTTCAATGATTATAGATCTCATTTAAGAAATTCTACAGAGATCTAGGGCTTGATACAATTGACAGGATATCATAGGTAAAAGAACATCTGGAATAAATCGTCACTTACTCTTTGATTTGCATTCTATAGAGGAACTTCTCCATGATGATGGCAAACACCTTTTGTGAGAATATGTCCCTTTGATTTAGAACTCATTTGATATGAACAATTAGAATATAATAGAGCAAAGTTACCTCCATTCTATTTCTCAAAGAAATATGTGTTATTTTGACATATGCATAATAAAGACCTAATTATATATGATTTTGACATATATGTAGGAGATACCTCATTGGCATTTAAAGTGATGTTTTTCTTTCTTGAATGAAGCACTTTTTATATTACCAAGAAAGGTAAGAACAATATGTTCTCTATACCTTTAATTAATTTTGTGATTCTGAGGATTGAGATATACTGTAGAATGTTATTTATGAAAACCTTCCTGATCCTTTCTCATCCCCTCACAAAAGTGTGATCAATGAACATGTTACCTATTCTCATGAAAATTTAATAAAGCTCATAAAGCAGATGCAGATGCATGAGTGAATAATTATTGGTGTTTTCTTTTTTCCCTTCTTTTTTCTTTTTTAAAAATTGTATTGACATATTTTGTCTTTAAATAGCAAACAGTTCAGATTCCTCCCACTCTGTGAGAACTCTCTTGTAACAGAAGTAAAACAATTAGCAAAACAGTAATATAGTGATGTCATCTGAAAGTGCAAGCAATGTTCCACATCTATAGTAGTTCCTCCCCCCGCAGTGTTACTTTTTTTTTAAAGCATCTTTATTAATAGAAATCTACTCTCTCTCCCTCCCATTTCCATCCCATGGGAAAATAAAAATAAAATTATTGTAACAAACATTAATGGTAAAATAAACACCCATTACTTTGTCGGATGTATATAGATTTATCCATTTCTATTTATTCATTCTCATTCTGTGACCTAAATACATCATCTCATTGTCAGGAGATGCATAATATCTTTCATCATTGGTCCTCTCGAATCAAATCTGTTTGTTTTTACAATATGATTTTTAGTATATCAATTTTTCTCCTGGAGGTTATAAAACCAGTTCTTATGGGGGGTATTTCAGAATGAGAGAAGGATAAAAACAATTAAAAATTGGAAAATAGATAATATTTCTCTATGAGATCTTTTTTCCATCATTGACAGTGGAACCAACACATCTGAATTTCAATATCGCAGTCATAGCTATGCTTCTTGAGAAAATAGTAATGGTGCTAAGGAAAACAAAATGAGAAGACTAGCTACATTACACCAAGCAAAGGTTCACAATGTTGAGGGCACTGGGAGATAAATTTATACAGTAACTGAAAGAGAGAAGGATACAAAACACTTGGAAAAAATCTTGGCTCTTACTATTTAAAGAAACAATGAAATGACCTCTATATTGACACCTTGGCAACTAACTCACTCAAAGAACTGGTACTATATGCTACTATGTGTTGGACAGTGCACTAGGTGCAGGAGACACAAAGACAAAATTCAAAAGTAGCACCTCTCTCAAGGATAGGTGCTGGACCAAGAATAGGAAGTGACACTTGAACTCCAACTAAAGAAACAGTGTTCCACAAGGCAGAGATGAAGAGGAAGTTCTTTTCAGGTTCTGGGGACAGACTGTAGGTAGGCATAGAGGTGAGATATGCAATTCTGATCTCAATAACCAACAAACAGTCCACCCTACAATTTCCATCTAGTCAAGCCCCATGATATAGTAACTACAA
>JAQQSK010014847.1:0-10986 GCA_028658325.1 Potorous gilbertii | reverse complement strand
CATTTTCCCAGCCAGTTACTTGATTTCTGAGAGTCCTCTCCACCCCCTGGCCTAGATCTGCCCAGCAAGTGCTTGGGGTCTGGGCTTCAAATGCTGCTCCCCAGCCTCAGGGCTTTTGGCAGCAGGCCTGACTGCTCTTCAATGGGAGCTTATCTGCTGGTTCTCAGGTGGGGGCAGGGCCACCTCTCAGGCTCCGTTCCCTCAGGGGGTTTATGCAGAGATCTTTTGTAATGGAGCTGGGGTGGATCTCCTGCCTTTGCAGCCTCTGCCTCTGCCGAGGTGGCCGCAGCCTCCTGAGGGGGTCCGAGTCCCGGAGATATCCCGCTCCCCTCTCAGCCCGTCTCCCTCACTGACCTGTGCGTCTGTGGGTGGAGGGACCTTCGTGGCCGCCCGGAGATTCAGGTCTCTGAAGCCTGCTTGGGTCTGCTGGCTCCTCTCAGTGCCATGGCCGGGCAGAGCTCCGCGGCCAGGGCTGGGGTAGGGGAGCGCTCGGCAGGGCAGGACTCTGCTCCCGTGTCCGGGGTACCTTTGCGTTCGGTTTTTCAGGGCTCTCTGCAGCAGAAATCTCCTTCACTGTGTTGCTGCGTGGCTTCCACTGTTCCAGAATTTGTCAGGAGTTCTTTTTACAGGAAATCTATGGGCTATGGATTCGGAGCTAGCAAATGTGAGTCTTTCTACTCCGCCATCTTGGCTCCGCCCCCCCTTGAATGTCTATTTTTAAGGTGTTTTTTCTTCAGTATTTTGGGGTGTCTCCTTGAGATTTGTCTCCATTTTCATGAATTTCTCATATGATTCTCTTTTCCCTTCCAAGTTATTTGTCTTCTTTTCTTATTTGATTTTCACAAAAAAATCCAAAACAACTGGAGTGCAGCAGAGCCCAATGTGAAGAGCACACTCAGTTTGAGGAGTGCAGCCCAGTGCAGAGCATGACCCAGCAAGGACAGGATCCAGAACAGACATCAGCCCGTCACTGACAGCAGTAGTTCCCAGATTAATCAACCCACAAATGCCACAGACAACTTCAAAGGTCAGTGGGAGGGTTCCTTCACCCAGGAGAGGGGAACATCATCTGAAACACCAGTAGCAGGCATTGCAGCATCAGCTTCCAATTCTGGAGCTCTCCACCTAGAACCCCTAGGGGAATTGAACCACTGATCTGAATCTCTACCCTGAGCTTGGCCCTGGGGTGAAGAAGAGCTCTAGTGTGGTGGAGTTAGAGGGGGTTGTGGTAAGGGAATTCTAATTGCAGTTCCTTGTCAGAAAAGTTTTTGGTTGCTCCCAGACCACTAGGGAAGCCAAGAGAGGAGTAAACTCTTTTCCCTTGACTGTGTCACCTTGGAGGAACTGAGAACTTATAGGTCTCCAGAGTATACCCTCCTCTTGCAAAGGATTCAAAAGACAAGTAACAGTCTGGGAAAATGCCCACCAAAATGGAAAAGAAATAAGACTATAGAAAGTTACTTTCAGAGTGAACTAATATTTTATCTCATCCTTTCAAATGAGGAATAAGAAAGCATAACATCAGAGGCAGTCAAAGCTTCTGCATCCAAAACCTCCAAAATAAATATGTAATGGTCTCAGGCTATGGAAGAGCTCAAAAAGGGTTTTGAATATCGAGTAAGAGAGGTGAAAGAAAAATTGGGAAGAGAAATGAGAGCAATGCAAGAAAATCATGAAAAGCAAATCAACAGTTTGCTAAAGGAGACTGAAGAAAATGCTGAAGAAAATAACACCTTTTAAAAATAGGCTAACTCAACTGGTAAAAGAGGTACAAAAAAACAAATGAGGAGGAGAATGCTTTAAAAAGTAGAATTAGCCTAATGGAAATGAAGGTTAAAAAGCACACTGAAGATAATAGTTCTTCAAAAATTAGAATGGAGCAGATGGAAGCTAATGACTTTATGAGAAACCAAGAAATGACAAAGCAAAATCAAAGAATGAAAACATAAGATAATGTGAAATGTCATTGAAAAAACAACTGACCTGGAAAAATAAACCAAAGAGAGACAACTTAAACTTTATGGAATTACCTGAAAGCCACAATCAAAAAAAGAGCCTAGACATCATCTTTCATGAAATTATCAAGGAAAATTGTGCTGATATTATATAACCAGAGGTCAAATCATATATTAAAAGACTCCACCAATCACCTCCTGAAAGAAATCTGAAAAGATAAACTCTCAGAAATATTGTAGCCAAATTCCAGAGTTCCCAAGTCAGGGAGAAAATATCACAAGCAGCCAGAAAGAAACAATTCAAGTAAATACAATCAGGATAACACAAGATCTAGCAGCTTCTAAATTAAGGGATCGAAGGGCTTGGAATGATATTCTAGAAGACAAAGGAACTAGAATTAAAATCAAGAATCACCTACCCAGAAAAATGGAGTATAATACTTCAGGAGAAAAAATGGTCATTCAATGAAATAGAACGTGTGTGTGTGTGTGTGTGTGTGTGTGTGTGTGTGTGTGTGTGTAGATAGAGATCACAGCATGAATTGAATAAGAAGGGATGACACCTAAAAAATAAAATTATGGGGTCAGAGAGAAATATATTGAGAGGAGAAAGGGAGAAATGGAATGGGGCACACTATCACTCATAAAAAAGGCAAAACAAAGTTTTTCAATGGAGGAGAAAAGGGAGGATGTGAGAGGGATAAAATGAAGCTTACTCTCTTCATATTTGGCTTAAGGAGGAAATGACATGCACACTCAATGTGATATGAAAATCCATCTTATACTACACTACAAGAGGTGAGAAGGGGACAAGTTGGGTGCAGGGAATGATAGAAGAGAGGGCAAATGGGAGAAGGGAGTAATTAAAAGTCAACCCTTTTGGGGAGGAACAAGGTCAAAGGAGAGAATAGAATAAATGGGGAGCAGGATAGGATGGATAGTCTTACACAATATGTCTATTATGGAAGCCTTTTGCAAAAGTACACATACACAACTCATATTCAATTGCTTTCCATCTCAGTGGGGATTAGTGGGGAGGGAGGAAGAGAGAGAAGTTGGAATTGAAAGTATTAGGAACGAATTTTGAGAACTGTTTTTGCATACAACTGAGAAATAAGAAATACAGGTAATGGGGTATAGAAATCTATCTTGTCCTACAAGAAAAAAGAGAAGGTGATAAAGGAAGGGAGGGATGTGATAAAGGGGGGTGGCATATGTAGGGATGGAGCAATCAAAACACAAAGCATTATGGGATGGGTGGAGGGGAGAGATGGGGAGAAAATTTGGAACTCAAATTTTTGTGGAAGTGAATGTTGAAGACTAAAAATAAATAAAGTATATCCTAATAAAAAAAAGAAACAGCTTAAATCCATCAAGTTATATTATTCACTCCTGATAATTTTGGCTTTATTGCTTTCTTAGGTTCAAAAAAAACTTCAATTCAATTCAATACTTCCTGTCAAATAGAAACAAAAAGATAAAGGAATTTTTAGGTATTGCTGTATCCTAACCTCCTTCAAATGGTAACTAAGAAATAGATCAGAAAAAATTTACTTTGCTTTCACAAAGAATTTTAAAACAACAATTTCCTCTTTCTTCTGTGAGCCATCAGCTGGTTTTTTTCATTTCAATGACATATCAAAAAATACATGTGGTAACAAATAAAATACTTGACTTCCTAACTCTGTGTCAAGGTAGAATTTTATTTCCAGTGAGTGTGGGTGTGGAATTAATACATCAGGCTTCATGGATTTTGTATCACCTGCTTGATCCTCCACTCTTTGTGATCCCAGAGCTAAGAAAGCAGCCTCTGTCCTCACCAGTGCTACTTCTGGCCAAACCTACCCCTATCCCCCTGGTACTGAGGCTGGACCTGTCCAGACTGCATGCTCCTCTTTGACCTCCATCCCTCAGTGTTTTCCCACTGATCTTTTTGTTATTTTTTTGTGTTGAAAAGTCTGAAAACTGCCATAGATGCCAATGATTCAGTCCCCTGAGGCCTGCTTCATCTGATCTTTGCTGGTGTGGCCCATGCTGGACTGCACTTCCTTCCATGCCTGGTGAGAAAGACTTCCTATCGACATTCCAGGTTGTCTTGGTCTGGGGATTTATTTTACTCTGTCATTTTGTGGCTTCTCTAGTTCTAGAATTTGTTTAGAGTAATTTTTATAGATATCTGTAGTGCTTCAGGAGAGAACTCAGGGAAGATTCTGCTTTTACTCTGTCATCTTACATCTGCCCCTCTCTTTCATTATTCTTTGACAGATTACATCTAGGCTCCTTTATAAAATGATAGCCTTCAAGTAGTCCAATAATTTTAAAATGATCTCTCCTGGAACTATTTTCTAGGTCAGTTGTTTTTCCAATGATATAGTTCATGTCGTTTTCTATTTTATCATTCTTTTATTTTCTTTATATAGTTTATGGATTTCTCATAAAATCATTAGCTTCCATTTGTTCTGTTTCAGTTTTAAAGAATGATTTTCTTCGGTGAACTTTTGGATCTCCTTTTCAATTTCACTAATTCTGCTTTTTAAGGCATTCTTCTCCTCCTTAATTTTTGTGAACTCTTTTGATATTTGGCCTTATCTGTTTTTAAGGTGTTGTTTTCTTCAATATTTTTAGGTCTCCTTTAGCAAGCAGTTGAATGATTTTTTTCATGATTTTCTTGAATCACTCTCATTGCTCTTCCCAATTTTTCCTCTACTTCTCTTACTTGATTTTCATAAACCTTTTTGAGCTTTTCTATGACTGGGACCAATTCATATTTTTCTTGGAGGATGTAAGAGTGTCGATTTTGTTGTCTTCTTCTGGTTGTATGTTTTGATATTCTTTGTCACTAAAGTAAGTCTATAGTCTGATTTTCCCCATTGTTTGCTCATTTTCCCTGCCAATTACTTTACTTTTTAAGCTTTTGTTAAAGTAACACTCTTCATCCAGTGTGGAAGGTGTACTGTCCCAAGCTCCACAGGGTTTTTGCAGCTGTTTTCAGAGATACTAATAGGGACCTGTTAATTTTCCCGTTTTCCAAGGTGATATGACCCAAGAAGAGATAGTTACCCCTCTCCTGGTCCCTGGTTTGTGAATGACCATAAGCACTCTTTTCTGCTTTGGAACTGTGAGGAAGTTTTCCTTTCCATTGCCTTCACAAGATGTACTATGTTGTACTCTTTCTTTTCCCAAGACCACAACCAAGGACTTTGACCAAGATCTAGGCATTGGCAAAGGAAGAGAATCCTAACTCAGTGTCAGCAAAGAGATCCCTGACATCCTGTTCTGATCAGTTATTTGATCTCCCTATTGTCTATTGGCCAAGAACTCTGGAAGCAGCAGCAGTCACCACCATGGGTGTCCTAGGGCTGGAAACAGACAGCTCTCTTCTCTCACCCAGGTCCAATAGATCTTTTTTACTGACATTCTAAAATGTTTAAACTTATCATGGAGTAAATGATGGAGTAAATTTAAATGATGGAGTAAAAAAAATCTTTGCTTTTTGTGGGTTGAGAATTCTGGAAAGTACCAAAGTTGCCAATGATTCTGTCTCCTGAGGCCTACTCCAGGTTTACCCGTCCTTTCTGTGCTATTGCTGCCCTTGCTGGACTGCATTCTTGTCTCAGACTGATGTGACAGACCGTTTCTGCTAATCCTCCAGGCTGTATTGTGCTGGAAATTTGTCCTATGTTGTCATTTTGTGGGTTCTGCTGCTCTAGAATATTTTAGAGTCAATTTTACAGGTTTTATAATTTTACAATTTTAGAGGAATTTGGGGGAAAGCTTCAGCAAGTCCCTGCTTTTATTCTGCTATCTTGGCTCAGGTCCCCCAAAGAAATTATTGAAGGTAGCTTCTGAAGGAAGTTTCTTGGAAATCCAATTCCCCCCCCCCCCCCTTTTATGTTCCTGAGGTAGAAATAATGAATGTGGAGGAACTTAAAAAAAGAAGCCAGTCCTGCTGAAGCTAGAAAGATCCAGATGGTCAGAGCAATAAAGATAATAAATAAGAAAATGTGGCCAAGCTCCCAGAAAACAGAGCATTTCTTATATTCCTTCTATCTAACCTTATGTTCTATGAGAGTGCAATGGAAATTTCCTATCTTATGTTTTAGAAGGGAAGCAATGAGAAATGCACCCTCCCTCCCTTGATGCCTTCCCATATAGATGTAGTATTTCTCTCTTTAACTCCTAAAATACTTGATACGTCTAGTTAACTTTCACAGTAAAAATTGCATTTTAATTATATATTCACATTTTATAGCAGAACCTGAGTTCCATAAAAGCAACAAGCATGTTCCATCTTTGTAAATCAGTACTTAACACTATCCTTTACTCATAGTAGTTCCTCAAACCATTCTTCTCAAAGTGAAATATGTCCACTGACATAAGTAAGTGCACACAAAATGTTTGCATTTTATGCATTGAAAAGAAAATTAATGTATTTTAATTTATGAAATAAAACAAGTATTTTCATAATGAAGTATAATTAAAAAGCTGATTACACATGAGTCTGCAAGTCTGTAATGTATAACTTGATATTCACTTTAGATATATTATAAAGTTACCATATGTTTTTATTCATTTTTCTTTCCCCCCATCCTAGAGATGGTTATTATTAGACAAAAATATATGTGTGTTTATGTGTGTATAGACACACACACAAACTCACATATATACACACATATATGTGTGTGTGTGTGTGTAAAATCATTCTACACATTTTTCTATTTATCAATTCTCTGGTTGGATACAGCATCATCCTTCATGTGTTCTTCATAGCTAATTTACATAGTTATAATAATCAAAATTATTTATTCACTCAAAGTTGTTCATTAAAAAATATTGCCATTACTATATATATATATATTTTTCTCGATTCTGTTCATTTCACTTTTCATTATTTCATACATCTTGAATTTCATAACAGGAACGCTGACTCAGTCAACAAGTTCATAAACCAATCCAGAATCTATCAATTAATTATTTTAGGCACCAACGTCTTCCAGTATTTTAGGGCCATAACAGATACATATCCAGGGACTACCAAAGGACTACATACAGAGACAAGTTATCTCTTGCCATGTGTGAACAAAAGAGAAGCACTCTGTTGACTGTCATCTTAACAAGGCAATCACCTTGCTATTCTTTACCAACGTTCCAAGCATTTGGCTTAAGTAGATTGGGCAGTAATTTCACCAACAGCTAATAAAATTCTCAATATTTCAAGACACTAAGCAGAATGTGCTCAGGACAAACTGGAAAAAGGCAAAAGATCAATGTTATCCCAACTGCAATGGAGAAGTTTTCCTTTTATCCTCTACTATTATATTGTTTAACTATACAGGAAACCTAGTATATGGTAAGTAGAACTAGGTTCAGAGTCAGAAAGAGCTGAGTTTGAATTCTCCCTTAACAGCTATGTGGCCATTGACAATTCACTGAATCTCTCTGAGAGTCACTTTCCTCCTTTGTTAAATGGAATTAATACCAATAATAGTACCAATGTTATAGTACATGCCTCATAGGATTTCTGTGAAGTTCAGATATGATAATATGTGTGTAAAGTGTTTTGTAAAATGTAAAACATTATATAAATGTGAGTTTTTATTATCTGACCTTTTAACCATCCTATGGAAATTAAATTTCACAGTTAGGCACTGAGAGTCTAATGGTGTTGTTCTGACATACCATCTTTGTCCAAATTGTAGCCAGATTTTTTGCCAAACCAGAGCATTGATTTTAGCTAAATACATTTCCCCCTACTTCTGCTTGTTTTTGACATCCTAATAAAGCAAGATAATCCATGGGAACTAAATGGATCATATTAATACTGCATATTAAAATTAATTCAGCCACACACAGAGATAAAAGATTACTACTCTTTATTTGAAACGTCTGATGAGCTTTTCCTTTAAACACCATGGTAACCAGCACAATTTTACTGAATTTTGCCTTTAATCTCATTTTACTTTAGGAAAATTATCTTCTTTAAAAAAATCAGATAAAATATGTATTAATTAGAAAAAGAAAGGAACAGAGAAGCTGGGATAGAAAAGCAAAGATGAATTTGTCTGATCACCCTTCTTATTTATTACTTACTATAGCACAGCTCTTTGCTTCAGAATGAATATTTGCCTAACGGTTTCTGCTTCCATAAGAGAATTTTTTTGTTGTTTTCTTGTATATTTCAAAGGATCCCTCTTTTCAGTGAAGAAGGTACGAATTTTTTTGAGTGTACTTTGATGTGAAAAGAGCACTGGCCTGGGAGAGAGACTAGAGATTTGGATTCTAGTTAAGACTGTATGGCCAATAAGATGTGTATCCTTGTAAAAATCATTTAATTTCCTTGAATATCAGTTACCTTTTTTGTAGAATGATGGCACTCTACTAGATAATGTGTAAGGTCCCTCCCATCTCTAAGACTGTTATGATCTCAGTTCCCAGGTATGTCAAGGACTGAAAATATCCCTAAAAATCTACCCTTATTAGCCTCTTCTCACCACCAACATGATCATCACTCACTAAATTTGCAATCCTGTTGTAACTCCCTGGAACTGTAACTGGGGTTTTTTCTGATAGTCAGCAAGGCATTTTATCAAAGTTTGCAAACCAGTAAGGTAGACTTTCGGTTTCCATAAATATAATTTACCTAAAATGCCAGCATTCCTAAGATCATCCAATTAGATCTGAAAAGGACTTTTGAGTCATTTTTATAGATGAGGAAATTAAGGTCAGTTACTACATGACTTGCCCAATGCCACACAGGTACCAAGGAGCAGAGGCAGGATTTGACCTCAAACCCTCTGATTCTAAAGCTATTGCTCTTTCCATGGCACCTTACTCCTTTTGTCCTCCTACATACCTTTATTACTCTCTGACTATGTCAGGCTCCATAGTTTCTAGAAAAGGAAGTTGGCAATAATTTTGTTTGTTTCCATTGGTTCTGTTTCAGTTTGTTTTATTCTTTATGTTTCTGAAATAAAGTATGTTAACGTCATATTTAAGTACCCCTTAATCATTAACTCCTCCATATTCATACACCCACCTTATATTAAGCAGAAAAGGAGCAAAATCTTTTATTGCTACAAATGGTTTATCAATCACTCTTCTAGACCCCCACTTCATAGACCAGGGCCATGGGCAGTGTTCAGTAATCCCTAAACAAATACAGTATTTCAAAGGGAAACACTATGCAGGGTCAAAAGGACTCCAGCTCACAACTCCAGAGTGAAGAGATAATGGGAAATTAAATGGGAAGATCTTTCTCATTCATTAATAGGCCAATATGACCTGCCCAGGTCATATGGAAACCTGAGCCACATAGATCTGTGGAGGGAGAAGTTTGCCATAGGAATGATATCTAAAAAAATAAAATTATGGAGTGATAGAGGAATATATTGAGAGGAAAAGGGAGAAACGTAATGGGAAAATTATTGCTCATAAAAGAGGAAAGGGTAAAGCTTTTCCAATGGAGGAAGAAAGGGGGCAGGTGAGAGGGAAAAAGTGAAGCTACTCTCGTCACGTTTGGCTTCAGGAAGGAATAAAATGCACCCTGAATATGGCGTGAAAACCTATCTTACACTACAGGAAAGTTGGGGAGAAAGGGATAAGGGGAATGAGTGGCAAGAATGATAGAAGGGAGGGTTAATGGGAGGATGGAGTAATTAGAAGTAAACACTTTTAAGAAAAGACAAACCGAAAAGAGAGAATAGAATAAATGGGGAAAAGAGTAGGATGGAGGCAAATATAGTTAGTCTTGCACAACATGACTATTATGGAAGCCTTTTGCATAACTACACATGTATAGCCTACATTTAATTATTATTTAATATTTATTTAATTAGCCATCTCAATGGGGATTAGTGGGGAGGGAGGAATGGAGGGAAGTTGGAACTCAAAGTTTTAGGAACAAATGTTGAAAATTGTTTTTGCATGCAACTGGGAAAAAAGAAATACAGGTAATGGAGTATAGAAATCTATCTTGCCCTAAAGAAAAGAGAGAGGATGAGGATAAGGGAAGTGAGGGGTGGGCAGATTGGGGGAAGGGGTAATCAGAATGCATGGGGAGAGAGAGTGTAGAGATGGGGTGAAAATTTGGAAATCAAAACCTTGTGGAAGTGTATGTTGAAAACTAAATACAAATAAAATTTTAAAAATGAGACAAGATGGACTTTGGGGAGGCAAGATGTTGGAATAAGAATTAAGATACTTTCACTTTCCCTTATTGACCTCTAAAATCCCACAAAGCATCTCTCCCAGGGGGAAAAAACCTGGAACAGTGGATCCAGCATAAAGACAGGATGCAGTATTTTTAAGCCTGGGCAGGCTTGGGGAATTAACAGGAAAGGTCCTTCCAGAGGAGGAGGAGGGTGAGCAGTGCAGGATGGGAAGAGTCCTGGAAAGCCAGTGGCAAGTTGCGTCACAGCAAGTCAGTGGCAGATCTTGAACCGCAGGATGGTGGAAAAGACAAGCACAAGTGCCAGGAGCTCCTGCTATGCCTTAGCATAGACAGAGGAGCCAGCACACTGCAGTTTACAGAACCACGAGGTGCACCATTGGGCTGCATCCTCCAGCAGCCAAACCTCCCCACACTTCAGTGAAACTGCAGGTGAGCAGGTTTCCTCCAGTGGCCAGACTACACCCTCCTCTGACAACCAGAGAGGATCAGTGTAGCCCCAGGGAAATGCAAAAAAAAAAATCCCATCTGGCCTCAGCACATACCAGTCAACACCACAAGGACTCCAGCTTAGCATGAGGTAAGCTGCCAAACACCTACAGCTTTCAGCTGCCAGCACCTCAGACCTCAGCACACAACACCAGTGAAAAAGCCCCTTGACCCTGGAACAATAAGCGGGGAATTGCACCTCCTGTACTCCAGCAGGAGAACTCATGTTTAAAAGCCAGGAAATAAGAAATAACATCATGAACAGAGATCAGAAATTGACAATGACTAGATTCTTTTTTTTCTTTAAATAAATTTATTTAACTTTTTACATTCATTTTCACAAGATTTTGGGTTCCAAAATTTTCTCCCCATTTG